>JAHWFP010007478.1:29611-76296 GCA_023313725.1 Lithobius niger
ACATTTAATTCCCAATTCTCCAGACATGGCATCACTGATGATGGCTCATTCCTCCTATCTGTAGTTTTCTTAGGCCCAACACCTTAACAGCCACTGAATTTAGTTCGGTGACCCAGACTCGTGGTAACCGTTTAAAGCTCGTTGTACCCAAATTTCGACTTGATTAAAGGAAATCCTTTTTTGCTCTGCGAGTTGTGCCAGTCTGGAACTCTCTCGATTATGAGAGTTTCTGCGCTGTCACTCACTTCTTTCAAAACGCGGCTTAAGGCTATAAATTTCCGTCCCTTTCTTCGCCGCCCGGAGAACTATCCACTGAGTCCCTAGGACCTTATTCCACTTTTTACTTGGGCTTACACTTTGCGGCTCATTCTAACATGCTTTTTCCTACGCCCTACGTGCATTTTAATTCTAAATTGTTTATTTTATGGTGGTGACAATTCCCATTTTGGGGATGCATTGTTTTAGATTATACCATAACCATACTTTGATTTACATAACGATGTTTTTAACCTCTCCATTTTTTTTATCTGCCTTTCTATTTTTATTTGGGCCTTTTTTTTTATTGTTCTTGTCCAACACGTTTGGTGATACCATTGGGGACCTTAGAGTCCCTGGCAGGTCTAACCTTGGTGGTAAGGCATTCGTGTCCCCATACCTATTCCCTTACCTTCCCCTGGCCATACTTTTATCACTTTATGTAATTGTCTTTTTTATAATTTAGGCTGGCTGTCAGTGATCTTTCCTAGGGTCCTTGCCAGACCTGTTGCAATTGCGACAAATATTATTAATATTATTATTATTATTATTATTATTATTATTATTATTATTATTATAGCTTAACACAATAAATAAAAAAAAAAAAAAAAAAAAAAAAAAAAAATTATTATTCGCCAGGTGGCGAGATGCAGCGACCGTTTTCTGATGAGCTCCGCAATTCTCAACATTTCTAGAAGGTGCGAATCGGTATGAAAATGGATGAGGTGATATTTTAAGAAGTTAAGACTCCAAGCTGTCATTTGAGACATTCCCGGACTTTTTATGTGTTTGTAAGGCGGAGATTTTGGACGCCGAACTTTGATTTTGAATCACGGAGAAGCGTAACGTTGCAAGCGTGTGGAGAACACTCGTACCTGACGTCACCGAGTGTGTTCCGCAAAATTTTTTTGCCTGAGTTGAAGGATATAAATGCGACTAAAAGTGGATGAAGTAAACCGATATAAGGTGGATATAAGTGGCTTTCTTTCAAAACATTCCGGCAAGTTTTTAGGAAACTGAAAACAAAGATATCGTGTGCCAGAGCCTCGAAGTGAAGAATCGTCAGACAAAACGGGCAAACAGAGTGCGTTCATTTATGACGCCACTAACGTGGTAGAGTATTCTGTTCTAACGTAGCAGTCGAGTAGTAATAAGTGACGTATGCTTTGTGAATACGGTAAAAACGAAATCGACATTTTTTTTTTCTCGGTGCAATTTTGTAGAATACAATTATTAAGCTGCTACAAAAACGTAAAATGATGAGCACATGCAAACGTGACTAAGCGTTATGTCGCGCTGTGGTGAATGTGAGGATCCGATTGAAAAAAGTAATAATAGTGCAAATTGTTCATCTTGTAAAGCCAAGTATCATTTTGAAAAGTGCTCTGGAATTTCATTTGCAACATGGAAAGCTAAAGGTAAAGATAAAAATGTATGGAAATGTAGAAGATGTAGAGATAAAAATAGTGCGGAAAATGGACAGGATACTAATGAAGAAAAAAAGGCTAGCGATGAGGAAGTTGACGATGAAGAAAACAGTAGTGATGAAGAAAATACTGAAGTGGAAACGGCATCTAAAAACAGTGAAAAAACACAAACAACCAAAAAATCCAACGAAAGTCAAAAAAATTCGGCAATTGAAAAAAAAAGTGAGAATACAAAACAAAGTGACAAAAATGCAAACTGTGAAGAAAATAAACAGATTAAAGAAGAGCTGAAAACAAGAGACTTTTTGAAAAAATGGATACAAAAATGGACAACCTTTTAACAAAGTATGATAAACTGATTGGAATTCAGACAGAAGTAAAAGAAATAATTAAATCTGTTACGTTTATACAAGATGAACAAGCTGAACTGAAAAAAGAAAATTCAGAGATGAAAAACAAATTGAAGAACATAGAAAACCAAATAAACAAAATGGAATCAAAACTGGAAATTAGTACAAACTTGGAACTTAAAATGAAACAGATGGAAATAGAACAAAAAGAAAAGGAACAGTATGACAGAAATAGAAATCTAGAGATTAACCAGCTGGACTGGCTAGAAGGAGAAAACCTGCAAGAACTTAAACCAAAGTTAGCCTACTCTTTTGGTGTTCAAAAATTTAGAGCTGATCAAATAGAAGCAGTGCATAGGATTCCCAACAAGAACAAAAACAAGTCAAGTAGTGTTATCATACAATTCAAATACAGAGAGTATAGAAATGCATGGTTACAAAATCGAAAAACAACTGTATTGAATGATGATGTGTACAAGCATGGAAATAAGAGCAGAATTTATGTTAATGAAAATATGAACCAGTACTTTAAAACACTTTTTTGGAAAACAAAAATGTATGCTAAAAATAATAATATTAAGTACATCTGGTTCAGAAACAGAAAAATTCATATGAGGGTAAATGAAAACGAACAGAAAGTACTAAATGTGCGCTCGGAATTTGATTTGACGTAAACAACAACGCCACAAATTCAATTTCAAAAACATAGTGTTACAGAATTTTGATCAACTGAAGGATTGTACGACACACCTTTTGGAAGGGGAAATTGGAATTTCATTATTACATGTGAATGTAAGAAGCCTTAGAAAAAACTGGAATAATTTACAAATTGGAATTGAAAGGAGTAAAACAAGATGGAGTCTAATTGTTATTACAGAAATAAACATCAAAAAAGAAGAAATTGAAAACTATAAAATTGAAGGATATATGAACTTTGCAATAACAAGAGAAGAAACAAAAAGAGGAGGTGGAAATTTGATTTTTCTGAATAAGAATAAAAATTTTGACAATATTCACACAATAAATTTAAAAATTGATGAAAATGATGCAATTAAAATAAATTTTGAATTAGTAAAACATAAATTTCAAATTTTAGTTGTATATAGGAAACCAAGTGGAAATAAAGTGAAATACATAAAAGAGTTAAAAACTATACTAAATGACCATGAAAAAAATAAAACCATTATATATGTTGGAGATATAAATATCGATATTTTAGAAGAAGAAAATTCAGACGTTGACAAATTTGAACAAAATACAATTGATAAATACGAAAATTTACTTGCGACAGAAGGTTTCGAAAAATTAATTAACTCTCCAACGAGAATTGAATTTATTAAAAGAAAAAAAAAAGATGAAATTGGTTTACAAAAGGCTTGCTTAGATCATATTTTTGTAAAAACAAAAAAATGGACTACAAAAGGTTTAACAATAGAAGACAAATTGTCTGCCCACTATTTTACAGCATGCTGGCTTTGGGGAAGAAATAACAAAAAAGAAAATGAAACAGAAAACAATTACTCTACAAGCAATAAAAAGCAAAAAGAAAAATATGATGAAAATAAAATTGTAGAAGAACTGAATAATAGCCAATGGCCTAATCTAATAACAAGTTTAGATGTAGACGAAACATTAAATGAAATTACCAAAACAATACAATACATTTATAACAAAAATACTTTAAGAGAAAAAAATAAAACAAAGTTTAAAAAAGTAGAAGGGAGAAAAAAATGGATAAGTTTGGAAACATTAGAATTAATAAGAAGGAAAAATAAACTTTGGAATGAAATAAAAAATTAAAAAAAAAAATAGATATCGACAAACTAAACAATTATAATGCACTAAAAAAATCTGTAAAAAAACTAGTTATAAAAGATAAACAAACATTTTATGATAAAGAGATTAACAAAGGTAAAAAGGATAATAAAACAATGTGGCAAGTTATAAATGAATTAACTGGAAAAAATATAAATAAAGAAAATATTGATGAAACAATTGGAAATGCTTTCAAGAAAAGTATAAAAGAAGAAATATGTGAAAAATTCACAATAAATTTTCAAAATCAGGTACCTGAATTAAAAGAAAAGTATAAAAATAAAACGAACAACATACTCCACGGTAAATTTTTTAAAAGGAAGTTTTCTAAGTTAAAACAAAACAATATAAGAAACTCAATGTATATTGTCAAACCATCGGAAATTGAAATTGAGAAAATTATTACAGAACTTAAAAATACAAATTCGACAGGATATGACGGTATAATGACAAAACATATCAAAGAAAGTAAAAAAAATACATCAAAAGCAATATGCCAGCTTATTATCAAGATAGTTGATGAGGAAAAATGGCCTGAAAATTAAAAACACAGATATTAAGACCATTATTTAAAAAAGGTACAAAAACAGATGTAAATAATTACAGACCAATATCCTTATTATCAGTAATAAATAAAATTATTGAAAATTTTTTTGCAAATAAAATAAAAAGTTTTTTAACAAAACATAAAGTATTAACAAACATACAATTTGGATATACAGAGAAAAAAGGAACAGCACAACTACTTGTACAAATAAATGAGCTTGTAACTACAGCATTAAATGAAGGCAAATATATTGGGACAATTTTTATTGATTTGCAAAAGGCTTTTGACTCCTTCGATAATGAAATCTTATTGAACAAATGTAATAATGTTGGAATTAGAGGAAAAATTCATAATATTCTTAAAAGTTATCTTAGAAATCGAAAAGCAGCTGTTAAAATTGATAACGTTCTTGGTAAAAATATTAATATTCAATATGGAGTACCACAAGGTTCGATACTCGGACCACTTCCTTTTCTTATTTTCACAAATGATATTGAAGTTGGAATAGACAGAACATATCTTTACCTTTTTGCCGACAACATGGTACTTTTCTCAATTCATAACACGAAAAACGAAATGCTAAAAAATTTGCAACATGATTTCAACATATTAAACTGCTGGTTAATAAAAAATGAAATGTATGTTAGTGATGAAAAAACATTTTACATGGACATAACGGTTCCCAAAATGATTAACAATGATAATGCAAAAATTTTTATTCATGGAGAAGATTGCAAAAAAATGATAGAGGACAGGAAAAATAATTACTGTACAGACACATGCAAAATTTTAACTTGCAAAAACCAAGCCAAATATTTAGGTATATATTTATATAAAAATTGGAATTTCAAATTACACGTAAGAACACTTATTCAAAAACTTAGATTATTACTTTCGAGAATATACTTAATAAAAGATGTTTTACAGGAAAAAAATAAACAAATACTATATTATGCATGGATTGAAAGCCAACTTACATATGGAATTGAAGTATATGGACTGGCCTCAAACTATATTATAAATAGATTGCAAAAGATACAAAATAAAATAATAAAAGTCCTTTTTGGAAACGAAACTAGCAAAAATAAATCAAAAACTATAAATATATTTATACAACAAAAAATTTTACCGATAATAAAATTAAGAGATCAAATCGTAATTACAAAAAATTATTTTTGCAATAAACATAAAAACCTTAATATTGAAAAACAACAAAGATTAAGAAAAAATACAGTTAGATATAATTTACCACGATGGAATAATAAATACGGAAAAAGAAACAAAAGCTATTATATACCAGAGATTTTTAATAACATTCCACAAGAATTATTACAACAAAACAGCATTTGTAAACTTAAACCAGAGTTAAAGAAATCTTTTTTTTTTTGCAAATAATTAAATAGAAAATAAAACTTTACCATGAAAATATTAAATAAAAAAACGGGCTGTTGATTTAATGTATGTTATTTATGGTATTTCTTTTAAAAATGTAATTAATAATTATTTGTTAAATTGAAAGGAAAGTAGGCTATTTGAAAGTTTTAGATCGTATGTAGATTTTTATGTTTTATGTTATTTATTGAAATGTAACGTTTGTATTTGCTGCTCAAACAAGCTAATTCAAGCTTCGAGCATTTGTGATGCAAATAAAATTATTATTATATTATTATTATTATTAGTATTATAGTGAAGACGCCGTCAACATGGGTTCGTCTAAAACCGCTGGTTTATTTTTGGAATTCGATTGTGAGTCCGATACATGGGAGAAATACTCCAACCGAATTAGTTACTATTTTAAAGCTAAATAAGTACCAGCAACCAAGCAATTAAATTTTTTAAATCGCACCCCCCCCCCCCCCCCCCCCGTGGTATCTGAGCGCGTTAAATTCTTTAGAAGGTCGCAAAAATTAGATGAGAGTATCTGGGAATATTTAGCTGCACTTAAGCTAATGACGAAGTATTGTGACTTCGCTAAAATTAAAGACAATAACAGCGAAATGATTAGGGATCGCCTAATTGGGGGGATCCAATCAGAAGTCATTCAACGCGAGTTGTTGAAGCAGACTCTGGATTTAAAGGCTACAACATCTTTAGCTTTATCCTTAGAATCTGCTGAAACAGACCAAAGCGTTATGAGAGGCCATTCTAGAACTGTTAATTACGTAGCTAAAAAATCTAGCGACCCACCAAATAGACATGGCAGGATTTTATTTGCTATTGCTGCGGCAAATCCAGCCATGTGAAAACATGTTGTAAATATCGCGATTATACTTGTGGCAGATGCCACACTGTCGGCCATTTAAAAGCCGTGTGCAGAAAAGCTAGTCATTCAAACTTCAAACAGAACTTCAAAATCACTCGACCACTCTAAAGCAAGTTCTAGCACAAATTTTAAGGCTAGGCCGAAGTCTAAACAGAAGTATAGCTACAAGAAATGTGATAACAAACTTGAACGCGATAGCGAAAGTGATAGTGAAAAAGATCAGGATGTTGTCGCCGAAAATTCAGAGTCTGGTTCTGGGTCTGATAGCGATTCAGACAACGACTATCTTGTGCTGAAAAATAATACTCTTGGACTGAGTCAGGCTGTGGACCAGATTTCAATTCCCCTACAAACTAACAAAATAGTAGTAGTTAATTCTATGAAAATCCATAAATGGGAAATGCCAGTCTGTCTAAATGGTGTTAAGTTAGAAATGGAACTTGATTCCGGAGCAGACGCATCCATTATCCCTATTGAGTGGCATCAAAAATATTTTGCGGACTGTCCTTCAAAACTCAGTCCGTACTCGATACACTCATACACCGACGGAATTGGGAACACGATTTACACTGTAAGTCTGAAGGTTGAAGTTAAAGGTCAAATCGAACACTTGGATGCTTTAGTTTCCAAATTATATAAACCTGCTTTAATGAGAAAGGATTGGCTTTCTAATTTTCGGGTTGACTGCCATCCATTTTATGACCTACAAACGAAAGTGAAACCTAAGAAAACTGTAAAGAAAATTAAAACTAGCATTACACCAGTTGACACTTCCGAAATAGTGAAGGGTTTCTCTGAGCTATTTTCTGAAGGAATGGTAAGTTTAAGAATTTTAAAGCCAAACATCGTTTGAAACCTGATACAAAGCCTGCGTCGTGTAAGACCAGTTCCGTTAGCACTCAAAGGAAAGGTTAACCAAGAAATTCTTAGATTGGTTGGCCTTGGAATTCTAGAGCCTATGGAAACCTCTCACTGGTCTACGCCCATAATCATAGTTCACAAACCGGATGGCCAAATGCGGGTGATAGGTGATTATAAGACCACCGTGAACCCCCAACTGGAAGTCGACCACTATACGATTCCCACGGCCACAGAATTATTTCGTGAATTAGCAGGCAGTGACACTTTTATCCTTATCGATCTTAAGGATGCATTTCTGAAAATTGAACTCGATAAAGAGTCACAAGAAGCTTTAACAATAAATACACCCCTGGGTTAGTTTAGATGGCTTCGCATACCCCTGGGCCTAGCGTCCAGCTCTGGAATTTTCCAGAGGGTAAAGATTCAAGTTACCAGTAAAATCCCCAAATGTCTCCCGTTTTACGATGACATCCTGGTGAGCGGGAAGGGGGTTGCACATGACGAATCGTTAAACAATCTGTTAAATGCTTTACAAGATGCAGGAGCCAAACTTAGGATCGAGAAGTGCAAACTGTCGCGGCCTGAATTAAAATATTTAGGCCACATGATAAATGCAGAACGCCTGCATACAGTCCCTGAGGTTATCGAAGCAGTCACAAACGCTCCTAACCCAACATGTATTCAAGAGCTACAGAGCTTTTTGGGTTTTGTAGCTACTCGACATATCTACCAAATCTCGCTCATATTCTGTCACCAGTAACACGTTTATTAAGCCCAAGCGTGGAGTGGGTTTGGGGGGCAGAATGTGACCGAGCCGTGAGTAAAGTAAAAGAATTATTTCTTAATTCTAAAGTTCTGGTTCATTACGATCCGAAATTAAAGATCAAACTTGTTTGTGACGGCTCAACTTATGGGGTCGGTGCGTGCCTTATGCATGGCATGAAAAACGACGAATCGCGGCCGATAGCTTTCGCTTCACGTAAGCTAACTCAAGCAGAAATGGGCTACTCGCACTTTGATCGGGAAGCTCTCAGTGTGGCTTGGGGAGTGAAGCGGTTTCATGAATACGTTTATGGTCAGCGATTCATACTGCCATCTGATCAAAAGGCTTTAGTTTGGATTTTGGCCCAAAAAAAGAATACCGCAAATGGCAGACGCCAGGGTTCAGCATTGGACAGTAATGCTTAATGCTTACGATTATGAATATTCGAACAAATTCCCGGTAAACTTAACTTGACGGCAGACGCGTTATCGCGACTTCCCCTACCAAATACTGAGGAATTCGAAAAAGCAGAAGAGCAGTATAATATTCTTGCTTTGGAAACTGTTTCTAATCTTCCAGTTTTAAACGAGACACTCGTTCTTGAAAGTAAACGTGATATAATTCTTTCAAAAGTTTATCGTTACGTGAACCATGGCTGGCCTGACCAATGCGAAATTTCCGATCTGTTACCGTACTTCACACGCCGTGCTGAAATCTCGGTCGAAAACGAAAATCTATATTAGGGGTATAGAGTCCTGGTGCCAACGGCCTTGCGGAGACAAATCTTGAAAGATCTACACAGTGCTCACTTAGGCATAGTTAAATTGAAAAGTTTAGCTACACAAAAAGTCTGGTGGCCTAAGATTGACTCTGACATTGAAAATAAAGTTAAATCATGTCAAAATTGTCAAGAGTATAAAGATACTCAAACATCTGGGCCTAAACACACGTGGGAATATCCAATCAAGCCTAATGCTAGAATGCACGCGGATTTTCTCGGCCCTGTGGACAATTATATGTTTTTCATACTAGTAGACGCACATTGAAAAATTTCTTTTGTGCATAAAATGAAGTCTACGACGTCCGCGCGTGTCATTGACGTTTTAAACAATCATATAGCCTTATATGGTTTAATGGACAACTTAGTTACGGACAATGCTGCACAATTTATGTCCAAAGTTGGTTAAAATCCAAAGGGATTAGGTACATGACGGCCCCAAGTTTTGCACCCTGGACCAACGGATTGACAGAAATTTACGTCCGCAATTTCAAGAGAGTCTACAAGGCCGCGCGGCAACAGGGGTCTACTATTCAAGAAAGTATAAATTCCTATTTGCTATCAGCACGTATCACTCTCTCCGTTACCACGCAAGCAACACCTGGAAAATTGTACTTTAACCGAGAATTAAAGTCTCGGCTGGATTTATTGTTCCCTGACTCTAGTGTAGCCGTTCATAGTAAACAATTAAAACAAGTATAGAGCACCCACCATCGTGAGTTGAAAACGTATCAAATAGGTGATAATGTTTGGTATCGTGACTACAGTACTACAAACGATAGGCTATGGTCATTAGGTGTCGTAAATCAATAATCCTATATTATCATTGACACTAACGGTAATACGATTCGCAAACATCGCGAACAGCTAAGATTACATACCACTGAGCATGAATATCCAGAGCAGCCACAAAAAGCACCTAATCTGTTGGCAAAAGCAATAATTCTTGCGTGAATAATAATGAGCAACATCACGCTATTTCAAAACGCTTGTCTTCTGGTGGTAAGAAACATGAAAAGCCAAGTTCCGCTGACGTAGTTCCTGAGCGTCGATCTGTCAGCTAATCCAGAAAGTCGATTTCTGTTGTCGAGGGCACAAATCCACCAATCCAACAGCTTGAAAAATCACCTGAGAATTTGCTTCGCAAGTCGCTAAGTAGCAGGAGAACTCCGCCGAAATCACCCCACACACACGAAGTGGATGAGTCTGCAAAAGTAAATATCTAATCACCTTTGGCTAGTACCAGCGCCTCTTCCGTAGAAAATTCAAAGACAGAAAGGTCACAACCTTCATCGGTTGTTACGTCACCACACCAACCGCTAAGCAATCACGACCGAAGCCAAGGCATGCTAACAAAAAATCGAAACCTAATCCTAACAAATGTAAAGTTGTGCTATCACCAACACATGTTGATATTGCTGTGCAAATTAATAATCCACAAAATCGTTCGAAGAGACTGCGTAGAGCTTCTGACAAGCTCAATTTGTAATTTTTTTTGAAAAAATTACCAGTTGGCTACAAGTTCTTCGTTTTTTTTTGTTGTAAACTAGTTGCTCGTGAGCTTAACGAAAGTTCTTTTTGAACTGTAGCGAGTAACGCTGTAGCGCTAACATGTTTTGTCCCTAGTTATTCGTGCAGAGAATCGGTTCTGTTAAGTTTAAAAATGTCTACCTTTAAAATTAGGTAAAAATGTAGTGTATATTGTTGTTTGTGTGAAAAAATAGTTTCACGGTTTTATCTATTTATTTCTTTTTGTATTTTCATGTCATTGTTTGGAGCCACAATTTTCACTCCGGTGATTACTAACCAAAAGTAACACCTGCACCAATCTCTTGGATGCCAGATGTCTTTCTCCAAGCAACACTATAACGTTTTAGTTGCAGTAAGGTTGCGGATTAAAAGAAATCTAACCAAAAAGGCTATGCACAATAACAACAACAAATGAAAATTTCTAATTGGATTTATTATACAAAGAATTTCCTCCTGAAATAAAAATAAAAATTTTAAACTGGCAAAGTTTTCAGTCAGTTTAGCAATGGTTAATTTTTTGCTTAACCATGTACATCTTCAGTTTTTTTTTATTTTGTAAAACAGTTTTCAAAAATACTGTTTAGCTTTTTCTTTGAAAGCAAAAACTTATGTATCTTTCTGTAAAAATAGGTAGTGAACTAAAAAAAATGCATCTTGCCTTCGTAATCATGATTTATTTCCAGCTAGGCTTAGTTTTTTTTTTCTGTTTTTTTTTCGCTCTCTATATTGTGGAGTCGTCACTTGTGTGCTTCACAATGGCCGCCTTCAATTTCATGTCTTTATGTTAACCATACCCAGATAACCCTCTAACTACCTAATAGGCTGTCCCATTATTTATATATAGCATTTTGTTACATCACATGACTTCCTGCTGTATCACTATTTATACCACAGTTAACAGGAAATAAACTGTCTTATCAGCTGTAGCCTACACTCTGGTAGTCCGTGTGTTTCTTTACCATTGGTGCCCACACTGGGCTTAGGTGTGTTCAGGCCAAGGACATCACATCTACCATTACCAACACATGCGGACATTCATTTGGTATGGACTATTCCAGTAAACCAACTGTTGAATCATCCCCTCAAAAATAAGGTGTTCAAAATGCTTGCAGTTTTTTTGGCAACTTCACATGTAGAGTAATTTCTACAGCGGCTTGAGTATTACAACGCTGATGATTTGACTCGATTCATAAATAAAATCATTGTAAACTACGAACATCATGGACTGGATGACGACGAGGGCAAGCACTCAAGCCCTCCCTTCGTTTTTGCCACTTCAAGCTTGGGCGTTGAATTCGGAGTGATATTCAACCACTACGACAGGTAATTATCGATCTTTCCCCCCTCTCCTTCTTCCCCCTAAAAAGGCTAAAGACTAAAACAAACCACAAAAACCTTTTCTCTTCTTACTTTTAGAAACTTCAACGTTGTTAACATCGATGAAAACGAACTTTCAGATTAAGTCCCCCTATTGCCTAGTTATTGTTACTGATTGTAGCCTAGCCGTGAAAATTAAAATTTGTAGTAGTTAGCTAAGTAAAAAAAAAAATCGGCGTTAATTAAAAAAAACATCTAATCACAAGCTTAATACTCCACTGAATCAGTTTCCCGTCTACTTTCTTCATGTAAGCGTTTTAAGTTGTCTGAATGATGATAGTATTTATCAAGCACACCCGTTTCCGTGTTTTCTAACTGATAAGTTACTGGGTTTACTTTTATACTCGAACCTACTTTCATATTTAGGAAACATTTTCTTACCTATGAAACGACTCTTTTCACTATTATGATGACTGCGTAGTAACACTAAATTATCCACCTTAAAACTTTTTCTAGTTCTATGTTTATTTAGTTTACTAGCACGATGTTCCCGCTCAGACTGTCTGCGAGTAAGCATTTAACGTACAGCGCGACGCCAACACACCGTTGTGTTTGTGGAGTCGTCACTTGTGTGCTCCACAATGGCCGCTTTCAATTTCATGTCAGTATGTTAACCCTACCCAGATTACCCTTTAATTACCTACTAGGCTATTCCATTAAATGTTTATAGTATTATTATCAATCACATGACTTCCTGTTACACCTGTATATATACTACCCCTTACAGGAAGTAAAACTGTCTTATCAGCTGTAGCCTACACTCTGGTAGTCCGTGTCTTACTTTACCATTGGTGCCCACGCTGGGCTTAGGTGTGTCCCTGCCCAGGACATCACAGTTGGCGACGAGGCCAGTACCTTTGGTAAACCATAAATGCTAAGCTTAAACTGATAGGTCTTCAACCACATCTTTGCTCCAAATTTGTGGTAAGTTGCAATTTTTTTCATTTGGCAATGAAAATTAGTGCTCTGAATTCCTATCAGAGTTTAAACTTTTTCAAACAGTGTTATTTTGTCATTTGTAGTGCTGTTTGGTGTAAAATGATAATAGTTAAATTTAGTACCTTAACAACTAGAACAGAAGTGGGCAATTGGATTTATTATGGTTAATTTTACCTTGGCACTGTTCTAGAGCGACGCACTGGCGTGTCCGCACATGCAGTACTATAAACCTGAAGGCCCGAAAAATGCGCTGCTAAGTTAACCCTATTAAATTCGATTGTGCTATTGCCCATGTTCGGGCTGGTGTGTGCCGGTGTAAAATTTAACACCGTAGGTTTATGCTTAAACTTAGTGAAATCTGGTCTGTGCTGAGGCTTAGGCCAGAAGTGTTGTTTTATAAAATATTGCAGTAATGGTGAATGTAAACACATTTTTTTCAAAGCCTAGCCCCTTTAAATTTAACTTGTAGGCAATTAATTTATAAAACTAAGTAGGCTACAGTCAAGCTTGATTTATTTCTGTGTTTAAATAGCTAACTGGTAGTCTTGTGTGCTCCAGTTTAATTTTTGAAGGTGAACAGGATTGTAATTGAATTTAATTAAATTTAATTTGTAAGGCTTATGCCCAAGACAGGTGTCGGTCGCAAAATACCTGAAGCTGCTAAAAGTAGTAGTGAGAGTGAAACTGACAATAATTCAGTAGTGAACGCTAGCTAATTCAAATTTAATTTTAAGTTTTGAGTTTAGTAGTAGTGAAGACGACGTCAACATGGGCTCGTCTAAAACCACTGGTTTATTCTCTGAATTCGATTGTGAGTCCGATACATGGGAGAAATACTCCAACCGAATCAGCTATTATTTTAAAGCTAAAGAAATACCAGCAGCCAAACTAGTGAATTTAAATATAATTTCACCTGATTTGCCCGACTCATTAACTTTTGACGAACTAGTTAAAAAAGTCTTAGAAGACATTGAGCCAGTCCCCTCCATGGTATCTGAGCGTGTAAAGTTTTTCAGAAGGTTGCAAAAATTAGATGAAACTATTGGGGAATATTTAGCTGCACTTAAGCTCATGACTAAATATGTGACTTCGCTAAAATTAAAGACGTTAATAGCGAAATGATTAGGGATCGCCTAATTGGGGGGATCCAATCTGAAGTCATTCAACGCGAGTTGTTGAAGCAGACTCTGGATTTAAAGGCTACAACATCCTTAGCTTTATCCTTGGAATCTGCTGAAACCGACCAAAGCATTTTGAGAAGCCATTTAAATGCTGTTAATTATGTAGCTAAAAAATCTAGCAAAACACCTAGTAGGCCTAAATCCAATAAGGATTTTATTTGCTATTGTTGCGGCAAATCTGGCCACGTGAAAACACGCTGCAAATATTGTGAGTATACTTGTAGCAGATGCCACACCGTTGGCCATTTAAAAGCCGTGTGCAGAAAAGTTAATCATTCAAACAGAACTTCAAAACCACTCGACCACTCTAAAGCAAGTTCAAGCACAAATTTTAAGACTAGGCCGAAGTCTAAACAGAAGTATAGTTACCAGAAACGCGTTAATAAACATGAACGCGATAGTGACAGCGACGGTGATGATGACCAGGATGTTTTAGCCAAAAATTCAGATTCTGGTTCCGGGTCTGAAAGTGATTCAGATAACGACTATCTTGTTCTAAAAAATAATACTCTTGGACTGAGTCAGGCTGCGGACCAGATTTCAATTCCCCTTCAAACCAATAAGATCATAGTAGTAGTTAATTCTATGAAAATGCCAGTCTGCCTAAATGGTGTCAAGCTTGAAATGGAACTTGATTCCAGGGCAGACGCATCCATTATTCATATTGAGTGGCATCAAAAATATTTTGCGGACTATCCTTTAAAACTCAGTCGTATTCGATACACTCATACACTGACGGAATTGAGAACACGATTTACACTACATAAACCTGCATTGTATAAACCTGCTATGGGAAAGGATTGGCTTTCTATTTTTCGGGTTAATTTTCATCCATTTTACAACCTACAAACGAAAGTGAAACCTAAGAAAAGTGTAAAGAAAATTAAAACTAGTATTACACGTTCTAGTATTACATGTTGACATTTCCGAAATAGTAAAAGGTTTCCCTGAACTATTTAGTGAAGGCATGGGTAAGTTTAAGAATTTTAAAGCCAAAATTCATTAAAAACCTGATGCAAAGCCTGTGTACTGTCGTGTAAGACCAGTTCCGTTAGCACTCAAAGAAAAGGTTAACCAAGAAATTCGTAGGTTGGTTGGCCTTGGAATTTTAGAGCCTGTGGAGAGCTCTCAGTGATCTACGCCCTTCGTCATAGTTCATAAACCGGATGGTCAAATCCGGGTGATAGGTGATTACAAGACCACAGTGAACCCCCAACTGGAAGTCGACCACTATCCGGTCCTCACGGCCGCAGAATTATTTAGTGAATTAGCAGGCAGTGACACTTTTTCCCTTATCGATCTTAAGGATGCCTTTCTGCAAATTGAACTCGATAAAGAGTCACAAGAAGCTTTAACAATAAATACACCCCTGGGATTGTTTAGATAGCTTCGCGTACCCCTGGGCCTAGCGTCCAGTCATGGAATTTTTCAGAGGGTAATGACTCAAGTCACCAGTAAAATCCCCAAATGTCTCCCGTTTTACGATGAAATCCTGGTGAGCGGGAAGGGGGTCGAGCATGACGAATCTTTAAATAAACTATTAAATGCTTTACAAGATGCAGGAGCCAAACATAACCCTTTGCACGCCGGACATGTGAATTTAACGGGAGGGCAAGCCAACCGTTGCGTGCTGGACCCGTAGAATTTATGGAAGCCACTTTATCCAGCTGTACCTCAGTCCGCGTGGTACATTGATCGCTCCTGGAGTGTTCATTCACTAAAGGCATGTGTCTGCTACAATTTCCCGCCAATTTTGCCCATGTGATTAGTTTCTAGCTAATAATATTTAATTTTTTCCCGAGCTATGTCGTGTTCGTTTGCTGCCCCGTGAGTGTTGAAAAAAAAAAGATGGTGGCCATTGCATCACGTAGCGACTCTCCCGATTCGGATTTTGATTTACATTGTGCACCACTTTAGACCGAGGTAAATTAGCAAATTATGGACGTCTTTGAGAGATAAAACCATAAAGAGAACAGTGTTAACACGTTTTTTTATTGAAAAATGATCGATAATTCGTTATGTGAATCGAAACACGATGCGTCCGATTGGATTGGAGCATGACGCGATAAGAATGGTCGCTGCCGACCAAGGAGGTCCGGCTTGCCACTGCCGATCCCGGAAGCCTGACCCGCCGCTGCCGACCATTGAGCCCCGGCCCGCGGCAGCCATCCTGCTCGTCTCACGTCGCTTGATCGGTTGCCTTCTATTTCAATCCATTACACCACCATATCCGCGAATTCAGGAATGGATTAGAAGTGTGAACATTTGAGAAATGATTTTTCTTCATTGGAGTTTTATTATTTTTTTTTTTTAACAATATGGATTTTGGAGATTTGCACGATGTAACTAGTCCGAGTCGGGAACAAGCTTAGCCTATGCTTTGCTGAAGTGCTTTGTCACTCGACCACTGGAACAACTGAAAACAAAAATGCCTTTTTTCCTTGCCCTAATGAAGGAGAAACAACTATCTCATAAGATTTTCATTAAGAATAGCTTGCCAAATGGATGTAAATAATTACGGCTGTGTGATTACGTGCCCGTTTCTACAAAATAGGCCCAAACTTTGTTGAAAAGGAAGCTGCCACTCTTGAGAGCGATTAATGCACTACTGACAGATGTGACAATTTTATTTAATTAAAAAAAATTTCACACATTTTTGCTTAATTTTTGGTGAGAAGAAGGATAACAGATATATAATTGCGTTTATGAAAAAAAAGTTCTCTTTCAGCATATAAAGTTGTCAAATTGCTCTTAAAGTCCGTACTGTGTTACGTTTTTTTTTTATTTATAATACATTTGCCATTTTTTCCCCGAAAAATATGCCGTATAATTTTTTTGTGCGAATATTCGGGTTAAGACCTAAGTATTACGAACTGTTTAAAAAAAAATTAAAGCCTCAACTACATTTTTAAAGGGAGTTACGAGAATTTTAATGCTGACGTGCAATCATTTCTTGCGCTACAAATAGGCCTAAATTTTGTTGAGCAGGCAAGCAAGGCAACCGCCCCTGAGAGAAATTAATTGCCCTACTGACAGGCGTAACAATTTTATTTAATTAAAAATATAAAGTTGGTCAAAATTGCTCTCAAAGCCAGTACTATGTTAGATTTTTTTGATTTGTAATACATTTGCCATTTCCCCCTCCCTAAATATGCCTTATAATTTTTTTCTGTGAATATTCTGGTTAAAGCCTAAGTATTACGAGCTGTTTAAAAAAAATGAAGCCTCTTCAACGTTTTTAAAGGGAGTTACATGAATTTTAATGAAGACATGCAACCATTTCTTGCACTGCGAAAAACTGGCTGGTTTGAGCTAGCAGGTGCTCTTTTTCTGGCTGGCGTCAGAAGGGTTAAGATCGAGAAGTGCAAACTGTCGCGGCCGTAATTAAAATATTTAGGCCACAGGATAAATGCAGAAGGCCTGCATACACTCCCTTAGGTTATCGAAGCAGTCACAAACGCTCCTAACCCAACATGTATTCAATAGCTAAAGAGCTTTTTGAGTTTTGTAAACCATTACTCAAAATGTCTACCAAATCTAGCTCATATTCTGTCACCTGTAACACGTTTATTAAGCCCGAGTGTGAAGTGGGTTGGGGGGCAGAATGTGATGGAGCTGTGAGTAAAGTAAAAGAATTATTTCTTAAATCTAAATTACGATCAAAAATTAAAGCTCAAACTTTTTTGTGACGGCTCACCCTACGGAGTCGGTGCGTGCCTCATGCATGTCATGAAAAACGGTGAATCTCGAACGATAGCTTTCGCTTCACGTAACCTAACTCAAGTCGAAATGGGCTATTCGCATTTTGATCGGGAAGCTCTCAGTGTGGCTTGGGGCAGAGTCGGACTGGGTATGAAAGGGCGCCTGTGCCATTTATCAAAATAACTATGGAAGGGCGCCATGTGTTTTACAGGAAACGCTGATGAAGTGATGGTGGCTCCAACCGTCTAGGGGTTTTGGGAAGCGCTCTAAGCTCCCCAAGCAGAAGCAATGTCCGGGGCCGAGCTTAAGATCCTTTGCTTTTTTTTTTATATTCTGTCGTAATCTCTGGATTCAGGGTGCAACACACATTTTATATTTTTAAAAATGCTGTTTTTAGAAATTTTGGAGTGGGTTGGGGGTTGAGTATAAAAAAATTCGTTACAAATCTAAATAAAGGGCGGGAGAAGAGAATTTGTGCCTGAAAAGAAAAGTCATTAGCGGTCATGAAATCCAACACCATTAATTTTTCCGTATTTTTCTTTGCGGGGAGGAGAAAAAGTAGACTGCCAAAGGGGCGCCGGAAGTGTAGTAGCCAAAGGGCGCCTATGCCATTGGCACAATGGCACTATGGCCAGTCCGAGCCTGGCTTGGGGAGTGAAGCCGAATACGTTTATGGTCAGCGATTCATACTACAGTCTGACCGAAAGGCCTTAGTTTGGAATTTTGGCCCTAAAAAAGGAAAACCACAAATTGCAGCCGCCAGGGTTCAGCATTGGGCAGTAATGCTTAATGCGTACGACTACGAATTTGAACACATTCCGGGAAAGCTAAACTTAACAACTGACGCATTATCTCAACTTCCCCTACCAAATACCGAGGAGTTCGAAGAAGCTGACGCTCAGTACAACGTTCTTGCTTTAGAAACAATTTCAAACTTACCAGTTTTAAACGAGACACTTGTGCTCGAAAGGAAACGTGATAAAATTCTTTCCAAAGTCTATTGCTACGTGAACCACGGCTGGCCTGACAAATGCGAAATTCCCGATCTGTTACTGTACTTCACACGCCGTACTGAAATCTCGGTTGAAAACGAAACTTTATATTGGGGGTATAGAGTCCTGGTGCTGACGACCTTGCGGAGACAAATCTTGAAAGATCTACATAGTGCTCACTTAGGCATAGTTAAACTGAAAAGTTTAAATAGGCAAAAAGTCTGGTGGCCTAAGATTGACTCTGACATTGAAAGTTAAATCATGCCAAAATTGTCAAGAGTATAAAGATACTCAAACAGCTGGGCCAAAACACACGTGGGAATATCCACTCAACCCTAATGCTAGAATACACGCGGATTTTCTCAGCAAGATGGACAATTACATGTTTTTTATTCTTGTAGACGCACAAGCAACAATTCCTTTTGTGCATAAAATGAAGATTGCAACGTCCGCATGAGTTATTGACGTGTTAAACAATCATATAGCTCAATATGGTTTAATGGACAGCTTAGTTACGGACAATGCTGCCCAGAATTCAAAAATTGGTTAAAATCCAATGGGATTAGGCATATGACCGGCCCAAGTTTTGCGCCTTGGACCAACGGACTGGCAGAAATTTATGACTGCAATTTCAAGAGAGTCTACGAGGCCGCGCAGCGACAGGGGTCTACTACTTGTTATCAGCGTGTATGACTATCTCCGCTATCACGCAAGCAACACCCAGAAAATTATACTTTAACCGAGAATTAAAGTCTCGGCTGGATTTATTGTTCCCTGATTCTATTGCATCCATTCGCCGTAAACAATTACAACATGTACAGAGCACCCACCATCGTGAGTTGAAACTGTATCAAATAGGCGATAATGTTTGGTACCGTGACTTTAGTACTACAAACGATAAGCTATGGTCATTAGGTAAAGTATCTCGGATAGGCAGTAATCAATCCTATATTATCGTTGACACTAGCGGTAATGAGTTTCGTAAACATCGCGAACAGCTAAGATTACATACCGCTGAGATGAAAATCCAGAAGTCACCAAACACACTTAATCCGACAGCGAAAAGCAATAATGCCATCGTGAATAATAATGAGCAACTTCACTCTATTTCAAAACGCATGTCTTTTGACGGTAATACATGTGAAAAGCAAAGTTCCGCTGACGTAATTCCTGCTCACAGAACTCTTGGCCAATCCAGAAAATCAATACTGTTGCCGAGGGTTCCTATCCACCAATCATTCAGCTTGGAAAATCACCTGAGAACTTGCCTCGCAAGTCACCAGGTGGCAGGAAATCTCCAGCAAAATTACCCCTCACACACGAAGTGGATGAGTCTACAAACGTAAATAACCAATCACCTTTGCCTAGTAACAGCGTCTCTTCCGTAGAAAATTCGAAGCGTAAAGGTCTCAACCTTCTTCGGTTGTTACGTCACCATCTGCTGAGCAATCATCGCCGAAGCCAAGTCATGCTAACAAAAAAATCAAAATCGAATCCTAACAAAAGTAAAGTTGTGCTATCGCCAACTCAAGACGATATTGCTGCGCAACTTCAGAACCGACAAAATCGTACGAAAAACCTGTGTTGAGCTCCTGACAAGCTCAATTTGTAGTTTTATTTTGAAAATTACCAGGTGGCTACAACTTCTTCGTTTTTCGTTGTAATCTAGTTGCTCATGAATTTAATGAAAATTCTTTTTAACTTGTAGCGAGTAACGCTAACATGTCTGTCTAAAGTTAATCGTGCAGAGAATCGGCTCCGTTAATTTTAAACAAGTCCGCCTTTAAAATTAGGTAAAAATGTAGTGTACATTGTAGTTTGTGTGAAAAAATAATTTCACTGTTTTATCTCTTTGTTTCTTTTTTGTATTTTCATGTACAACATTCTTCCCACATCGGAACTAAAAATTGCTGGAGCAACAATTTCCACTCCGGTGTGTCTCTAACCAATACAACATCGGCAACCGGTCTTTCTTGGATGCCACATGTTCACAGCAATGCTGTAGCATTCCAGCTGCAGTAATGCTTGCTGCAAATAAGAAATTTAACCAAAAAAGGCTAGATGGAACATTAACTACACTAAAATTTCTAAAATGAACTTACTGTAAAAAATTGATCCTGAAATTTAAAGAAAAAAAAATTTAATCTGACAAGTTTTCAGTCAGTTTCTGAAATATCAATTTTTTTTTTAAAACCTGAACATCTTAAGTTTTTTGTTTTGTAAACAGCTTTCAAAAAATAGTGTTTAGTTTTTTTCTTCGAAAGCAAATACTTATGTATTTTTCTTTAAAACAGACAGTGAACTTAAAAAATACATCTTGCCTTCGTAATCATGATTTTATTTTCAGCTAGGCTTAGATTATTTTTTTTCTGTTTTTTTTTCGCTCGCTGTATTGTGGAGTCGTCACAATTTCATGTCAGTATGTTAACCCTACCCAGATTACCCTTTAATTACCTAATAGGCTATTCCATTAAATGTATATAGTATTATTATCAATCGCATGACTTCCTGTTACACCTGTATATATACTACCCCTTACAGGAAGTAAAACTGTCTTATCAGCTGTAGCCTACACTCTGGTAGTCCGTGTCTTACTTTACCATTGGTGCCCACGCTGGGCTTAGGTGTGTCCCTGCTCAGGACATCACAGTGTTTAAGACAGCTATCCCCAAATCTACGCCACTAGAGGTTGCTTTAGGGATTGGCATTTCGGGTTGGTTGAATTCGTATCCATGCAATTAAAAGCTTGGCGTAAACCCTGTCGTCGTATTGACATTAGAATTTAGCACGATTTGTATTTGTTTCAACCCAACTGGCCAATTCCTGCGAGACCTATTTTCAGTGTTAACATTTATTGCCAGTAGTTTAGTTAATTCACGATTAATTCGTTCACTGTAGTTACTTTGGGGGTACCAAACTGTTTGCATACACTCCTTAGCAAATTACCACAAAAATAATTACTGTTGTCAAATACTAAGGAACGTGGTATATTGTGATGAGCGAATACGTCATGAGTGCTTTCGCTATGAACGGACCGTCTGCCTTTTTTAGCAGTACTAGCTCCACCCATCAGGAAAACATGTTGACGGCTACGAGAATAAAAGCATAGCCATCCTTGAGCGAACTAGTGGTCTTTTGATGTCCGCCATTACCGTGTCAAATCTGGACTGTTCGTCAGAAACTAACATCGGAGTTTTACGACCTTGATTTGCTTTATGTTACTGACAAATTTTGCATGTGCGAATATATCTGACAACACTTTTACTTACAATAGGCCATGTATAAGCTCTGTATAGCTGTTTCAAAGTGCGATATACTCCTAAGTGACCGTCTAACGTCACATCATGCAACATTACCATAATATTTTTACGTAAAGCTTTAGGCACTAGAATTTTTAGGTCCAAAACATTTTTATTTACGTCAACGTAAATAACATCATCAGTGACCACTGCTTTTTTTCATAACGCTTGACAAATTTGCGCATAGCCGCTGACTCAAACATGACTCTCCCCTTCTCACCCTTTAGTGTTAATAGCAAAGCATGAGTAAAGGGATCGGTTCGCGTAGCTCCCGCTATCTGCTCAATCGCCAACTGCTCCGCTTCAATTTGATTGCACAAGCAGTCGTTGTTAAACAGCAAATACGGTTGTTGTGTTCATTCGTCAATTGCGGGTAGGAGAATCGGAATACTAATACGTCGGTAATCCTGTTCATCTTCCCTCATTCGAGATAAAATATCTGCGACTTGATTAGATTTTCCAGAAACAAAACAAAGTGTAGCGTCAAGCTGTGATAAATCAACCAACCAACGGGCAATATGACCTACAGGATTACTGCATTTCTATAGGATTACCAAGGATTTACTATCAGTGTGACATAATATTTTTCCACCTTCTAAATATCGACGCCACTTTTTAAGTGAATAGCAAATCGCTACGAGCTTCTTTTCATAGACCCCTAATCTAGCTTCACCAGGTGTTAGGCGACAAGAAATTGTGTCAATTGTCCTTAGTTTATTAGTTAAAGGGTCCCGCTGGCGTAAAACCGAACCAATAGAACCAAAGGACGCATCAGACCACATTTCCCATGGTAGATTATAGTCTGGACTTGCAAAAATTGGTGCAGTAAGTAACGAATTCTTTAGATTTTAAAATGCATTTTCCTGTTTATCTGTCCAAAAAGAACTTCGGTTCCTTACCCTTTAATACCAGTGAAAGATTACTAATCTTATGACTGTAATAAGGAATGAAGCGTCTGAACTAATTTCCCAATCCTAAAAGCCTACGCAAGGATTTAATTGAAGTTGGGCGTGGCCATTGCTCTAGAACTTGTCTCTTTTTAGTTTTTGGCCAACCGCTTTCTGTGGTTACTGTACAGCCAAGCAAATCTAACTCCTCAGCACAAAAGTTAGTCTTGTTAAAGTTAATATGTAAACCACTCTCTGACATGACCTTTAGACAACCTCCCAAGGCAGCATAGTGTTCTTTCCATGTTACATTAATCGCACTAATGTTATCAAAAAAAACTTCTATGCCCCTTTCTCTCACAGGCTAGAATAATGAAGTCATGAAACCACAGAACGCAGCTGGTGCATTCCTAAAACCAAATTGGAGCCCAAAAGGTTTATAAGCGCCAAATGAGGTCACGAGTGCAGCATGTTCTCTAGCACGTTCTGTTAATTGCACGTGCCAATATGCGTCCCTCCCGTCTATCGCTGAGAAAAATTTACAATTTTTCCCCCTAGACACAAGCTTATCTATGTTAGGTGTTGGGAAGATTAGAGGCTTACTGATTTTATTAATTGGGACATAATTTACCGCGAGACAAGATTTATTTCCCTTCCTAGGCACAATAAGAGCAGTAGAGCTCCAAGTTACTTCTGTAGCCTCAATAACCCCTGACCTTAACATATTTTCAATATGCATTCACATTTGCATTTCTCTGAAATGAGATTGTGGAAACGGTTTTTGCGTTATGGGTGGATGATCCCCTATATCAATGATGAAAATGCAGTGAATTTTTCCTACTCGTGAACTGAAAACATGATGATATTTAAGCAACAGCTGGAAAAGCTTTTCTTTTTGCTCATCATAAAACTTTGCTCTCGTATTAGTGAAAGTTCTGTTTTCATGTGAAATTTTACTGCTTGTCGGTGATTTTCGGTTATTTACTGCTGTCTGTTATTTTTTGGTGATTTTCGGACATTTATTGCTGTCGGTAGTTTTTCAATGATTTTCAGTGATTTTCGGGCGTTTATTGCTGTTGGTGATTTTTGGGCATTTATTGCTGTCGGCATTCATAATGCTGTTGGCACCTGAAACATGGACAATGTCGTTACATGTTCGTGCTAAGATATCAATTTATGTTAATTCTACATTCTACATTAGACATGCAACAAAATTTCTACATTTTTGCTCGTAATGTCAACAACTTCCGTAACTACCCACTCCATCTGGTGGTGTTTCCGCCGAGGCAGTATTATTACACTTTATAAAGTTCTACGGCAAAACTATGGAGTTCGTACCTTGCAAGAAAAACTACACCTTCAACAGTACCAAGCAACTCGTGGCCATTCTTACAAACTCGAATACCAGTACCATTCTCATGAATAGGCCTGCCACACTTTCTTCCCCCGTGTCCTACCCCTTTGGAACAGTCTTCCCGAATCAGTGGTTTCAGCAACTTCTGTTAATCAGTTCAAAAATCGTTTCGATAACCACATTAATGACACAAATCCGTATCTCGTTTATTTCTTTCTTTAAACGAGAAAGTAAACACTAAAGTTCTTCGGTAACCTTCTTTCGATGGCCTTGAAAACTTTTGTTCCCGTTATTGGGATTTTGTTGTTTTGTAACAGAGATGTATTGTGATGGCCAACAGTATGCAACCAGGCCAATTAATTAGTATAGTAATCTTAATTATGCAAATTAGTTGTAATTAATATTCACTAATTAAGGTTCATTAACTATTCAACTTATTGCCTTAACAAATCATCCAGCCATACAGCACCATAATACTCTAAATTCATTATAGCAAGTTATGACCAGCAATCTGGTTCTACAGGTTGCTATTCAGGCAGGCTGGTGTTGAGGTTCTCGGGTTGGCCACCTGAGGGCACCAGCACTAGGTACGATTTTGCCCCCTTGAATACTAGGGACTGTTTTACTTACCAGACGGCAGTGTTCTAAGGCTAAATCTTACCATTAGTTCTGACACCACACACTGGTGGCAGTTCTGCACAGACAGTTTCCCAATTTCACTGTGCCAGTATTTAAGACAGGGAAGCCATTGTCTGCTCTCTTTTCGCGGGTGCTCTCTGGCTGGACTGTTGGTTTTTGGACTCAAGACTTGCAATTATCTGGAGGAGTATTTTGTGACTGGAAATTCTATCTGGGCTTAGGCTAACTATAAACCTAGGGAAGTCATTTTATATCTGGATGTTGGATAAGTATACTTTGAACTTGTTGCATCCTGTAGGCTACCCGGTTGTATTTAGCTGGTCAGCATAGTGTGGATTAGATTGTTTTTGAGAAACAATTCAATTGCTGTAATGCAATTCAATTTTACTGTAATTATTACTTCTGGTCGTTGTGCTGGAGTGATATCAGTGAGAAGTAGGCTTGTGGAACTTATGATCGGAAGTAACATTTGTCATAAATAATAACCATTCGCTAAGTATCATTTGTTAGAGTCAGCCCTCTGGCCTGACTAGGCTTGTGTAATAAACTTTTAATAAGAGAACCCATGTATCCTAGTCTTTCACTTTGATAACTAGGTTACCAGTTTATTGAACCCCAAGAATAAATTAGTTACAGTTTAATTACTGGGCAGTCTTTGAACAGCAGTGCTGTATGTATATATAGTTGCCATTGCGAATTTTATTTCGTCTGCTACCTATCACGAATGTGACAAACAGGTCCTGCATGTTTTCGCATGGTTTCGCATGTTATTCTTATTGTTGCTAGGGGTCTACCGACTATCATGTATAGGCTATATACTTTGTATATTAATAATTTTTTTTGCTATGAATTTGAAATTTCTACTTTTATAACAATTTATTAATGTCTGTGTGAAAAAAAATGAACTGTTATACCGATGAAGTTACTTTGTGCCCCCAAAAAACCCAAAAAAAATATGACTACTGTTTCAATCATGCAAGTCTTAAAAAAAACTTTTAATGTGTTTATTTGAAAAGGCTATTTAGTAATCGTTTGCAGTTTCAAGCTTGTTATTATACCAATTCATGTCATGTAATGCTCCAAGTGAGCGCTTTGACATTATAAAGTTAAAGTTAACTTATAACCTGAAATACACGTCTTAATTTCATCGATTTACTTTACGATCTGCACTCTGCGCTTGTTTTTCGCTGTTTATTTATTTATTTATTTTGCATGATTTCGTCCATTAGAAGGATTGGATCCTTTCTGCACGGGTGATGAAATCCTTTGGAATTAATATTCCCGAGACAGGTTATCCATTGCTAATTACACTCATTTGCGTAATTCACATTTTCATTTATGCTATGGCCATTTAAAGTTGCACTATCACCGTTTGAAATGCGAACGAAAATACCATGGCGCCATCTAGCAGCACTGATACTGTCAACCTTTATAGTCTGCTCCCAGGTCCACAAGGTGCGAGCAAGAGATAGATTGTACTACGTAGCGCTAGATGTTGTCAGATTCCGTCTGCTTTCAGTCAGTGATAGAGCTACTTTAACAGGCAGACGAGTTAAGTTTGATAAAACTGCTGATTACGATATTTACTGGAATGCAGCGCCATCTAGTGACAGGCATGTCCATTGACTGACTGTAATTAGATTGACCAATTTTTAAGGTTTTTATCAATAAAAGTTTTTATTTGTGGCGAGGTGCAAAGTAATTTATTTCTACGATCTACGCTTTTCTTATGTAATATTTGCTTAAAGTAAGGTACGTGATTTGTTTTACAATTTTTCGTGACTTAAAATCAGACTTTTCTAGTGCTAATTTTTGCCACTTTTCAGGTATCTGGATATGGGTGTGGGTTATGCCTTAAATGCGCCTCTGTGATAGGCTGCTCATCAATAACAATAGGAGATGGATCAGACCGTCTCCTACATCTATATCTTTCCACTTTTGACTTTGAAAAGAAAACATGGAAAATCGAAATTTTCAAGAAGTCATAAGAAAATTTTTTCGTAGGGCTATTTTAGCAGAATTTTTAGCCATGTAGAAAGAGAACAAACCTGTTGACTAGGGGATGTACGAAAAGCACGCGAAGCAATGTGCTGCACACAAGTTTACTCTGCGACAGATTTTCACCTTCTAATTTCGTTGCCAGTGTATCCTAGGGAACAATTTCGAATGTGATAAACGTATCCATCTTTTACCTGCCGGGCTTGAAGGGGCAGAAACTGGATCACTTGTTGTTCGTTCCCTTGGAGAGCCGCGGGGGGGGGGGGGGGTTAAAAGGAATGAAAAAAATTCTCGAAAAATAAGCCGATGGAAAAATTCTCGAAAATAAAGCTGATGGAAAAATCCTGCTGAAAAATGCCGCGGAAAAAAGCCATAAAAAAAGGCGATGGGGAACATAAAAAATATTGCTTAAATGTAGTTACGGTATGTGGTATTCGTCATTCACTCATCAGGAGCAGTGCTGCTGGATCAAGGTTAACTTGATTACTTTCGAAATGGTGATTTCCCGTTTCACAGAATCCCGTTTCGCATACAATAAATCAGATTAAATTAAATTTTTCTGCGAAACGGGAATTCCTGTTTTTTAGAATCAAGTTTAGCAGAATAAAAATATTCTTTAAATATGTAACGTTGGAAAACTTTATACTGCATTCCTAATTGGACGGAATCTGGGGTTAGTTGCGGTTTCTGATGCATGTTTATCCACAGCGATAGTGTTGTTTCATTTTTCTTTATATTGCTCGAAGATTCTAAGGTGCTATATCTAGGAATTGATGAGATGAAAAGGCGCCTTTAACATAAGACAAAAATTCTTTAAACCTTTAGGGTCGTAGACACGCGTCTAATGTGCCTCTGTTTATAAGATAATTTCTTTTCGAAATTTTGTTCCGTAATTGCTCGTTAATTTCACTGATATTAGCTTTTTACAACCTATTCTTTCTCTCTTTTTTTTTTTTTTTTACTATTTTTGTTTATATGAAAAAAACTAAACGTTTCAGTTTTGGTATTGCCTATAAACATTTGTGCTGCTAGTGTCCACATTTTGTGGTATATGTTATTTTTATTTTTCATTTCTGACTTTCTCACTTTGCCGATTGGTTTCAAAATTACTTCTTCATCAATGCATATGTAATCAAGTCCGCTATTGTTTTTGTTCATACAAATCGATACACATGATCAATACAATACGCTTTGTGTTATTTTATTTCACTTCCTCTCTTGTTCAGTTTTGTACGATGTGTGTGTTGGACAAGGTTGACGAGCAATAGTGCTTAATTCCCGGTAATTAATTGATTCAAGAGACAGCTATCAGTAGATGTGTGAAGGGGCTCAGTAGTGGCGCCAGCCAATTCCAGATAGGGGGGCAATGATTCCCCGACAGGGGGGCAAAGAAAACGAACATTTTTTGTTTATATTTGTACTTCTTTAGCAGGGGTCCGTCGAACCCAGCTAGGGGGTAAGCTCCCCCAGCAGGGTCCGGGGCAGAGCCCCGGAAGCTGAAGCATTTTACACTATTTGAGCACCTATTTTGGGCTTTCCGAGACACGTTTGCACCACATTGTTAAGCAAATGTCGGATGTTTTTCGTAAACATTCTTTAGCATGAGAGGTCGTAAAAACCTAATTGTGACAAAAATTCTGTTTTTTTTTACACATTTTATTTACAAATTATATTAACTGATGAATTAATTTTTTTTTTAAATATTATTAAATTAACGTTAACTAACACTGAATAATTTAGGTTTGACAAATATTTAATCATAGCGAGAACACACAGTTGGCCGTCATTCGTGTTGTGCGTTGGGCTTTTAAAATCGGGCCTTCTCCTTTTAGAAATAACTGGTAAGACATTGGCATCCCAAACGTGTCTCACAACTAAGGTACATGGAGTTGACGGTCTAACGCAGCAAATCAATTTTCAGTTTAGCCACTTACTTTACACGATTTTCGCTCAGTTCATTGGTATCACGAATTCAAATGACGAAAACTTAACTGGAATCCTTAACAACTTTTGTTTTGTAAATATTTAGTTAATGTTTCTGCATTAACTACGACAGCTCTTAAATATTAAAAAGATGTTGACTACTGAAGCAAAACGGTAAACTATTTTGAGCGTTTCCTCCCCAAATTTTTACGAATTTTATGTCGTCGTGTGGACTCAGTCTTCCGGCTGTTCCCCGACGACAATCTCGGTTACTCCCCGACAGGTGCCACCACTGAAGGGGCTGTCATTCTCCTGCTTTTAAACTACTTTTGAAGAGCATACTTAGTATTTAACATTAAATGATGATCAATTTATTGCAGAGATTTTTTTGCACAGCATCAGTTTACGATTTTTAATCAATCCTAATTATCTTTAAATCAATGTATACATTTACGTTCTTTTTGGATTTTTTCTAATTGTATATTAACATAATGCTCCCAAGCGACTCTAGCCAAGAAGGCTGTCACCTCGCCGAAAGGTTATTAGAGGATTAGTCCCCGCCCGCGATTGCAGAAAGTGGAGTGGGAGTTGGGGACAAAGAATACAACCCTTTCTGTGCCTGAGGCGATGCTTTAGATGAAAGTGATAGCGTAGCAAGCATTCCTTTTCTGGTGTTGGTTACAATTTTCTCCACTAGATGTCAATAATTGCAGATATCTGGAATTGCAGATAAATGGCGCTTATTTACAGATATCTTTAAATGAATTACAGATATCTTTAAATGAATTACAGATATCTTTAAATCAATTACAGATATCTATAATTGAATTACAGGTATCTTTAATTCATTTAAAGATATCTGTAAATACGTGCCATTTATAGATATCCGTAATTCAATTACATATATCTCTAATTCAATTACAGATATCTCTAATTCAATTATGGTCATTTCAATTGTGGTCATCGTGGCTGAGCGGTGAGAGAGCTCAGCCTGGTTGATGGAGGTTTGCGGATCTGGTCGAACCCCTGGAAAGGGGACCATGCCGGCCAGGGTAGCGTGAGAGGCTACCAAGCTCCTTCAGCGGCTATGGGATGTATTCTGGCTAATTCTGGACAATCTTTCGGCCCCGGCGATGATCGGAGGTTTCCTGGGTCGAATCCCCGGGATGGGCACCTCCCTTTACCAGATTTCTTCTTCTCCCAAATTAATCTGGTAATGTTCAAAATTGAGCCGGTTCAGCCATACAAGCATTAATTGCTTCGGCTGACATAAGACTCATCAAAATTAAAAAAAAAAAAAAAAAAAAATTACAAATATCTGTAATTCATTTAAAGATATCTGCAATTCATTCAAAGATATCTGTAATTCATTTAAATATATCTGTAATTCGTGGTATTTAAAGATATCTGTAATTGAATTGCAGATATCTGTAAATGAATTACAGATGAATTAGAGATATCTCTAATTCTGCAATAAAAGACGGAATAGCTTGCCATACGTTGCCAAAGAAATTGTATTCACGTCCAGTTCACGAAAAATAAACCAACTCTAAAAACAAAGCAAAATAAACAAAGCCGAAACCTGGTGAAGAGGCCACCAAGTTCAGAGTGGTTCGGCCCTTCAGAGGAGTGATATCAACACACCAAAACTAACGAAATAAAACAAATTACAACAAAATTAAAAGCAAACCATAAACCTATAAAGAGGTGACCAAGTTGAGAATGGTTCGGCCTATAGGCAAAAGGTAGTATCAAATTGTGGAAAACCAATTTCTTGTTGACGTGCCACTTTATTACACATCTGCACGGTAGTAGAGCTGAGTCTAACACACAATTTAAAAAAAAGGACTGATATCATATCAAAAACCAAAACTGGTAAAAGGGGCCGCCAAGTTCCGAATGGTTCGGCCCTTCAAAGGAGTGATATCAACACACCAAAACATTCTCCAACTTAATTTCACCGAATAATACTTTGGACGTTAAATGAAAACTTGAACATTGCTACCGAAATTAGCAATGTTCTAGTTTTCATTTAACCTTCGAACTATTAAGCGGTGCGATTAACTTGGCGAATGTTTTGGTGTGTTGATATCACTCCTTTGAAGGGCCGAACCATTCGGAACTTGGTGGCCCCGTTTACCAGTTTTGGTTTTTGATATGATTAAAATAACCTAATACGCGGCATGGTACGCCAAAGTAGCACGAATTAGAAAACAAAAACGAGCTCGTTTGATGCTTAAGGTAAGGTTTAACTGAACTGAAGTCAAAACAGCAAAGGGACATAAATAAACTTTCCTGTAACATTCCAGATATTGCAGTGTCGCTGTGCTGTTTAGTCCACGTGAAACCTTACTGCTGTATCCAACCATTAAACACGTAAATGCAATTAAAGCCAAAACCCAAATTTCAAAACTTTTCATGCCCAAATAAACGAAGAATAATCTAAGGCTGCACACTCGATAAGTCTACTTTCTTGGCTGAATCTTTTCGGTGTTCTTCAGTCACATTGTCAACTTCCCATTCGTCGCCCTACTGATGATACATATATAATTTTTCAAGATTTTCAAGCACTTTTTCTGGCATGGATTTCATTATTACTTTCAAGGACATTTCCTGAAGGACTTGCACGAACCCAGAATTACCTGTCGATGTGCTAAGTACACAAGACGATTAATTTTTAAACAATTTCCAGAGATGTCGTTTACCTAAGTAGAATGCATCAATCATTAGCTGATCTACTGTGTGGAAAAGTAAAAATGGTAAAAACAATTGAATACAGCAGTAAGGTTTCACGTGGACTAAACAGCACAGCGACACTGCAACATCTGGAACTTTACAGGAAAGTTTATTTGCGTCTCTTTGCTGTTTTGACTTCAATTCAGTTAAACCTTACCTTAAGCATCAAATGAGCTCGTTTTTGTTTTCTAATTCCAATACATTTATGATCGAGATACAATGTCAGCTTTTACACATCTTTGCTCTGAATTTCAACAGTGAGTAGCATGACGCCTTGTGTTGACGTGTCTGTGATCTCATTATGGGAGTCATTTCACTCATTCACATATTGTTTCTGCAAATAAAATGCCAATTTTGAATATTTATTCTCTGAAATTTGCGGAATCCGAATTCGTCATATTCGTGAGGTTTATTCCTGAGGGATGTTGTATACAAGAATACTATATACGGCAAGATACAAGGTAGGTTCACTGCGGATGTCTGTTTGCGAGCCACTACCACCTTTTGATGGTGAAATCAACCGCTACGCTTTTATACGGTTTTTCACTGAAATATTTTTGAAATTATACGATATTCCAAAATGCAAAAGTCAATGATTGTTTATCACTTCTTGTTCGTTGACGTTTGTCCAGATTTCAAAAGCTTATGCATATATTTATTAAGTTTTCGTCAATTCTTCACGTTTATAAGACTTCACCCGGCTGGAATTTTACTAAGTTCCTCGCCTGTATATGCTAACGTATCACTGAAATTACGTTACAACCTGATTTCTGGTGTAAAATAAATCATGAACGTGTAAAATAATCATGCGTAGGACGTAATCTACATTATTTCGTAGAATTGCTGTTGCTCTAAACGTATATGCTTTTGTAGGAGCTGAGAAGTTTGAGGGTTGCAATGCCTATGCCATAGGAGTTGATTGTGTTTTGGTGGATAAGCAACTTGACTAAACCGGAAGTTTAAGAGCGCGGCGTCAAAGGACGTACCGCCACGCCAATCGGCACTCGCGGCCGCGCGATCGGAAATTTACACCCAACGCACTAGGTTTATTCCATCTAAACCATCTTTCAACATGGCGGAGAAAGCAGACGACGCCTAGTATAACGCGGTACTAAACTGGTATAATGGTACTAAATTAGATTTAGTAATTTATTCAATTTTTCTGCTGCTACGACATTTTAACTTGGTTAAACTTACTGTTGTCACAAGAAGATGACTCATTCTACACCGGTTTTCTTGCAAATATCATGCATTCATAAGCACCCCGTCTCGTGTTACAAAAATACGATATTTACTTCCCCAACAATCGGCGTTAAGGTTTCGTTCGACTGTCAAACTTTGTAACAAAACACAATGACACGTAACGCCTGGCAATATAACAATCTCTTATCTTACCTACGTTTGATACATCATAAACAATGTAGTACAGGGCGTATTTCACAGAAAATTCCACCGCCTACGAGCGGATCAACCGCGAATACCTCATGGCGGCTTGGTCAGGCGGAAGTAGCAGACGCGCTTTGTATTCTGGGTACATTCGTGAGTCACGCTTGCCATCGAAGACTACGCACTTCGGCTATGCATTTGAGCTGGGAGTTGCATATCCATTCAAACACAATCAACTCCTATGCCTACGCTTAACGCCTTATCTATTGTAGTGGGAATCTCGTTGTGAGTTCTCTCGCTGGATGTCACTAGTGACTGTTGTGAACACAGTGTAAACAACCAGTGTAAACAACCAGCCAACCGAACAAAGGGCAACATTTAGACACCAAAATGGCGGAGCTCGTCCAAATGCATCTACTAACCAACGCCACACGGCAACGTTTTGTATTGGTCAAAATACTGTAAGTAACCTGAGAGTGGCAGACCGCACAACTATTAGACAGAAAACAGCAAAAGTGTTTCTCACGCGGTGCCACACTGCTACAACGCCCAAAGAAATTGCAGACCACCTTTTTAAAACCACTAATCTCAATGCCAACATTTACAAAATTAGAACCAAGTTCCCATTCTATGCTTCGTTTTGTATAGAGGTTGCCCACGAAAATGTAGAAAAGATTTCGTCTGCTTCACTCTGGCCCAATGGATCACTAATTGCCAAGTTTAGAAGTATTCTTAAGAAAGAAAACATTCTCGCTTCCTCATTGAATATGAAGCAGCCAATGGTGGCCACTCAACTGCCAGCAGAGTTGTCTGAGACCGGTGTGCAATCCTCTAACTTGCCCCTCCTTCCCAACCCCGGATCCCTCTCACCATCCCACACCGTACCTCATCATGAACCACCCCCACCCCCTCCCCCAGTCCACCCAGAGCCTGAACCTATTCTCTCTATGCTTCTACCAACATCTACACCTCAGCTTCCTTCCAAACCCCCCATGTCTAACACTCCATTAACCCTGTCAGCAACCCAGGTACCTCCCCTCCCTTCACTCATACATCACACCCTTCTTGCACCTACCCCTCCAGGCCTTCGATATACCCCTAACCCAATAAGCCCCACAACCTTGAACAAGACAATTTTGTCACTTGCAAGTCACTCTGGATCTCCTAGCAATCAGCAATGACTGCCTCTTGGCAACCCTCGTCATCTGCCATCAACTTCGTACAAACCCCTCATTATGTACACTAATGCCGACTCCATCTGCAACAAATCACCAGAACTCGAATCAGTTATCCACAACACACAACCAACTGCGGTCTTCGTCACTGAAGCTAAGTGCAAACGCACCAACAATCATTCTGATGTTGCAGCTCTCTCCTTCTGTAACTACACTACTATTCACTTCCAGCTTGACGAGCAACCTCGAGGCATTATTGCTTTTGTGCGTAATGATGTGGAAGCTACGGTTAAGACACTGAATTCTCCAGTCAATGAAATACTAGCCCTCAACCTGCGGGTTGGCAAAATGAAACTCCTGCTAGTCTGCACTTACCGTTCCCCAAGCAGCACTGACCTAAACAACAGGAATCTCATTGAAGCCTTAAAGACTCTGACTGATACTACTTCCACCAACATTGTGATTGTTGGAGACTTCAATTTGCCTCAGACTAAATGGGAGAATGGGACTGGCACCTCCAACTCATCCATGGAGCAAGCATTTCTTGATTTTTTCACCAGCCGCAACTTAGCTCAACTTGTCCAAGAACCCACCAGATACAGAGGTAATCAAACTCCAAGACTGCTTGACCTCGTCCTGACTACAGAAACTGATAACCCCACACACCATGTCACTGTTAGTGATTTTCTGGGTCACAGTGACCATTGCTGGGTCAACATTTTTATGCAGTCAACTCCCACCAAGCGCCTAACTGCACCACCCAAGCTAAACTACAAAAAAGGAAACTTCGCAAGAATGCGCCATGATCTCCTACAAGCCAACCTTAAAACCAAAATGGAAGGACTGGATGTGGAAGAGGCCTGGACGCTCTTCCACACTACGGTCAAATCCACTGTTGAGCAAAACACCCCAGTTGTCAACCTTAAAGGGAAAAAATCGCAAACCCACCCATGGGTAAACAAAGATATCAAGACTGCTATCAACAACAAGCGCACTCTTTGGGACACCTTCAGGCGCTCTGGAAATGGGGACGACCGTGATAACTACAACATAGCCCGTAACCAAACTACAAAGGCCTTAAGGTCAGCCAGGGCAACTTACCAAAGGAAAATTGCGGATGCTGCAAAACACAGCCCGAAACAGTTCTGGTCCTTCGTTAACCGATCCAAGAAACAATCGTGCCCCGTCGGGGATTTACAAGGACCCACCAAAATTGTCAGTGACTCGAAACTTAAAGCCGAGCTGATGAATTCTTATTTCATATCCGTCTACACCACTAACCCAATTCCCTTCACCCTTCCAACACCGCCAGACGACTTACCCAGTCTAAATGACATTATTATCAGTGAAAATGACATCAACAACTTCTTTCAAAGCCTCAAGATTCATTCAGCACCAGGACCAGATGGGCTTCATCCCCTGATCCTTAAAGAGCTCGAAGACGTCATCAAAATTCCAGTTCTTTTAATTTTTCAGAAGTCCATCAGCGAAGGCAAACTACCATCTGGTTGGAAAGAGGCCTTCATCACTCCTATACACAAATCCGGATCCAGAAGCAACCCTGCAAACTACCGCCCAATCAGCCTGACCAGTATCCTCTGCAAAGGACTGGAAAAAATCCTTTGCAGACGTATACTTGATCACCTGCTTAATAACAAGCTCCTTCACCTTAACCAGTATGGTGGATTGCCGGGTTATTCAACTGTACACAACCTTGTGCACTTTCTTGACCGAGTCACGGAATGGGTCGACGAGCATCTCCCAGTCGCAGCAGCCTACTTTGACCTAGCCAAGGCTTTTGATACTATTCCTCATGACCTACTGATCGATAAAGTCGCCAAAAAATACATTGGGGGCAAAACCATCCAGTGGATTGCGGACTTCTTAACAGGAAGACAGCAATGCACCGTCATTGATGGCTTCATTTCCTCATCCCAGAAGGTAGAGAGCGGAACTATTCAAGGATCAGTCTTTGGCCCATTACTTTTCATTATTTTTATCGATGACGTATCTGAAGTAGTGAAAAGCGACCACTGTGTTTTCCTCGATGACACAAAAATTTTCTCGGCAGTTGCCAACCATGACCTAATGGACCTTTTGCAAAACGACATCCACAATTTCGCAAGCTGGGTTAACAGGATGAAAATGTCTTTGAATGCAGCCAAGTGTGCCATTGTCCCATTTGGTCCAGATCACTTTATCAACTTCTCCGTGTCACCAAGTGCTCCCCCCATCACAATAAGCAACAGCCAAAAAGACCTTGGGATCATCGTTGACTCCCAGCTCTCATTCTCAACGCACATCAACTATGTGGTCTCCAAAGCATACAAGGCACTGGCAATCATTAAAAGAAACTTCCAGTTCCCCGATAGGATAACCTTCCTCCGGCTCTACGGCGCACTTGTACGCACTACTCTGGAATACGGCAACCAAGCCTGGTGGATTAGATATGAGGGTGATGCAGACAAAGTCGAGAGGGTACAACGACGTGCTACCAAAGTCGTCAACGGACTCCACGACTTACCTTACACAGAGCGCCTGAAGGTATTACGACTACCAACTCTGCTTTACAGGAGATCAAGAGGGGACTTGATCTTTACCTATAAGTGCTTACGTGATTCAAGCAACATCGCAGCAACCTGGTTCACACTCAGTGAGGGCCAACCCACCAGGAACAACGGGAAAAAGCTTTTCCAACGGCGATGTAACTCGCGGGTGCGCCAACTCTCCCTACCATTTCGGGTTTGTTCCCTATGGAACAGACTCCCTGCCGATGTTGTACAGGCACCTTCTGTCCTATGCTTCAAAAGACGCCTAGACGCCTACTTGCCTGGTGTCTTAGACCCGTACCACTACAAGAACTGGTAAACTCCTTCCCAACGCGAAAAGCTATTGAGCTTCCTGTTGGTGTAGATTCAAGTTCAAGTTCAAGTAAAAGGACATACCTTCTCACTGTATTCGAGCATCCTGCACGAAATATCGTTTGCAATATATACTTAGGTTAGAGTAGTGCATCGAAACCGTTTCTGAAGTGATGTTCCAAAATTGTGCCACACGTGGAAAGCCAAGCGGTAGGAATGTACCATATTGGGAACTGCTTTGACGAAGCAGTGCACTGCATCAAGTACCACGTTAGCAGTCCTATGTAAGTCTCAGCATGGACTTCCATGTTAAACGTCAAACTTTGAAATCCTAGCTTCACCCAGAATTGACATAGACCAACGAAATTAGGTATATGAGAGGTCGTGTTGTAACTACTTCCTTGCGAAAAAATTTAATGACAAGAATCGAACCGTTCAGTGTTCGCGATATGGTTATTTCTTGCTGTCGTTGTTGTTGTCGTCGTTTGGACTCTTTGCCCTCACCTGGAGATCGAACCAATGAACTGATTTTCAAGTTCTATAACTAACAAAACAGAGGTATGGATACGGCCTAGGACCTGTCAAATGCTATTTTAATGTGACTACAATATTCTTGTGACGGAAAGCCAAAGGGGCTCGAAATTTACTTGCTGAATCAGAGCTGGTTTGCGTATCTGTCACCTCAGCTACGACGGAGCGTTTATCAATTGCATCGGCCTCCTGAGCAACGGAAAGTTTAGTGTCAGAAGCACTGATTTGCTCACCATTCTCCTGAACGATTCCTGACAGTCTATCGCCAGATACACTGTCGTGATCACTTGTCTCCTCAACAACGGAAAGGTTATTGTCAGAAGCACTGTCGCGTTCACAAGTACTCTTTACCAGCTTGTGTTGCAGAGCCATGACCGGTATACAGTCATTGTCCAATGGTGTCATGTCAAAAACATGCATCTGATCACAGATCTCCGGAGGAGATACGTTGTGTGCCCGTAAAAGACTTGAGTCTTCCTGTTCACTAGCTCGTATGATCTCATGAAGTCAGGATGAAGTTCTACCGATTTCCCTGCAAACGGTCTGAACGGTCCCTTCACTGCTCCCAGTGCCTGAGGTAGTATTGGTTTCGAGCATGCCATATTTACGAGTGAACCTAGTGGGTATTACGGAATGTGTGGCAACTCTGGCGTCTTCTGCCACTCGTATATTTCCTGTTGCATTGCCTTTCATCTCCAGCTTCACGTGATGTGTAGTCCAACAACTGCTACAGTATCCAGAGCTGGTTGCATCCATTTTCCTCTGACGATCGTTGAGAGAGTCCTCGAGAGGTCCTTGAGAATGTCTTTATCTTGACCATCACATCCGTCAGCTTCATTCTCTAGATTGATTGGGTCATAGTACGACTTAATGTCTACCACATTTACTGTTCTGATGACGAGTCAGATCGGTTATGTTGTGAACTTTATAATTCACTGGTCTCTTCTGCAGGACAATTCTGTACGGTGCCAGAAATAGTGGTGACAGCTTCTTCGTTATGCCTTTCGCTGCACTTGACAATGCCTTTATCTTCACGAGTTTGTTGAGAACAAAAGTGAGAATCTCTTCGTCTCCTGTCATAGGTAACCTTGCTTGTTCTCGCTGCCTCTGTTAGATGTGCTTGCGCGATGTGTCTGACGTCATTCAAGTGTCGCTGATGACTCTTCTTGTATTCATCCAGTGTTTGGTTCGGTGGCTGTTGTGGTAAGCAGACCACTTTCGCATCGCTCCAGGGATCATGACCAAACACGAGAAAGTAGGAAGTGTTCCCCGTGCTTGTGTGGGCAGTCGTTCGTAAGGCGACTTCTATATTTGGAAGTAGAGGTCCCCAGACATTATGTTTCATGTCCACAAAGACAAGCGGTGAGTTCTCAAAGTTCTGTTAACGGGTTCAATTGTGCGTGATAGGCACAGATCCTATGCAGTTGCATGTCTGTCTTCTCTGGCAAGTGCTTCAATCATCTTCGAAATGAAGGCGAGCCCATTGTTTGAGACCAGTGTTTTCGGTGGCCTCATGTTCTCCCTACTACTTTCAAGAGATGAGTTTCTGCTGTTCTGGCCGTCGTGCAATAAGTTGCGATGAACCACGCCCGCTTAGCGAAGTAATCCACAATGCTAAGGATGTAGCGGTTCCCTTGAGTTGTCGCTGAGAGATCCAACAAAGTCAATCCCTACATGAGACATTGGAGCTGCAGGAATAAGTAGAACCATCAAACCTTTCTTCTGCTGCTGCGCGGGTTTTGAGATTTAACAATGGTGACAAGACCTCACATAATTCTTCGTGTCCCTGAAAATTCCTGGCCAGTAGGATACTGTCCTGAGACATTCCAAATTCTTGCTAACTCCTGGATGTTGTTCGTGAATTTGATAGAAGTGATTAACATGATGCATCTGTGTCGGTGAGATATTCCCCTTGAAGGTCGGCCTTCTGATGTTCTCGCAACTGTTCTTTGCTGTCAATCTTCAGTCTCGGTTGCAACCTGTTGGTGAAGACTGGTTGCGGCAACCATACGAGCACGAGACTCTTAATCTTGGGGTTGTGGTTTCGAGCCCCATGTTGGGCACCAAGATGTCAAGAGGCATTCGGGCGGTGGGGCTCCCATGTCTGTGGGTTCGGTGCCAAATGGGGTTTCAATCACGTGACATATGTTCTCTCTCATCTCGGGGTTTATTCACAACATTCGTCAAACTTACATTGTCTGTTGCACTTTTCAGTCAATCTCTTGAAGGGACTGCTGCTAGCGATGCAGCTTGTGAAGCTAGGTCAGCTGCCATTGCTCCAATCTATTATCTGAGAAAGATGCATGCAGCGAGCTAATTAGTGGAGAAAGACGTTACTAGTCTAGTACGGACGCTTAAGGGGACAATCATTACAATAATTCTAGTAGCCTAAAACATTTTCCCTTGGTATTAAACAAGAGAACCAAGATTGTAGTGCAAAAATATTCAGATGGGCCTTGGAAGCTTGTACTGTGTGGATAGAGTTTGTAGCTTTTTCAAAACTTATGCTATGTATTTCAGTAGCCAACTTGGACAAATGCGTAGAACCTGCATTTAAAAAAAAGTGGCAAAATAATTGTAAGTTGCGTGTATCAAGAAAGTAACTTTTCAAAAAATAAACCACAAAATATGGGTGACATTGAACTATGCGATTTATATTGCGTAGGCCTAGTCTAGTAGCCTAAAACTTTTTTCCTTACAATTAAGCTAGAGAACCAAGGTTGTAGTGCAAAAATATTCAGATAGGCCTAGAAGCTTGTACTGTGTAGATAAGAGTTTTTACATTTTATTTTCTACTGACATCAGCAGGCCCCTCTTTCTCACCAGAGTGATGTTGGTTTACATTAAAATGCTCTCAACAACCCAAATTCATTCTCGAGCACAGTGTTTTCGCTCATCCATCCCTCCCACTTGAAGTAATAAGTAAGGAATTTTCAGCCATTAAGAAGATTGCTCAAATTAAGCATGAAAAAGCACGAAAAATCACTAAAACTTGACCCTTTCAAGCCTAACGCCATTTTTCCATTTCCTGCTGAAAAAGCCTATGGCCGCAACATGGCTGCCATGAACAAGTTGCATGCCTCACGAAAATAAATTGTAAAAAAAAACTATGCGGTCTAGGAGTATAAAAATTCGCAGATATAATAATTATACTGTAAATTATTGGCCAGAAATATAATTGGGACCATCGTCCTACGTTTTCATTATTTAAAAAAATCCTGAAGTTCGACTATGTAAACAGCGCTAACGAAAGTTTCAACTTACAGTACTCGGAATGATAACAGCCACTCGATATTCTTCCGTCACAATGCCTGTTATTACTTCCGAAATCATTATAAATAAGTTGCTTTATTCTTTCAAAATTTTCGATCGTCAAAAGCCCACTACCAACTCGCGTAACACAGCCATTGCGACCGACTGCCCGCAACGCGACACACTCCTGCTAGTGCCAATGGATGCAACCTTCACTTGCTTCGCGTGACGTCACTTGTGAATGGCCAAAGAGTCACGTGCCGCGAGCGAACCAATCAGCGCTCGCGATGGCTCGCGATGCCGAAGCGTTTGAACAAAGTTCGTTGAAACGGCACATTTGATTCGAGGAATACAAGCAGTGACGTGGGGGTTGATGACGTCATTTTTTGCAGGTTAGAAAATTGGGAATCCCCTCTCTCGAACGCGACCAAGATGGCGGCTGTACGTTGCGTCGTTCCGGAGATACGATCGTTTGAACCAAGGGCTATTTTCAGCAAACAAATGCAATTTTCACGTAGATTTTGGCCACGATGCATACAATAACATCGATTAAGGTAATAAAAAGATGATATTAAATCATATTAATCGGAATTAACTGAAACTATACGTTCCAAAATATCCAAGTCAATCGGTATTACACCTCCGATGTGCGCAATTGGATTATTTTTTTTAACAGTGCAGTGAAGTGGGCGAATGATATAGCGTCGTTTAGGCATTTTCGCAGCGGAATTGCAATGACGATATATCATCGCTTAGGCTCGAAAGGGTTAAAAATGCTTTAGCTTTCGGACCCATTTTCATATTTGTTTGTTCCCTCCAAACAAAATTCCTGGATGTGCCACTGGGAATGACTAGAACCATCAAACCTTTCTTCTGCTGCTGCATTTGACGGTGGTGGCAACACCTCACATACTTCTTCGTGCCCCTGAAAATTCCTGGCCAGTAGGCTACTGTTCCTCGGACTTTCTAACGTCTTGGTAACTCATAGATGTCTTTCTGATGGCAAGTCATATTGTTCAGCAAGAAAGGTGTGTCTCAGCTGACTCAAAATGTATAGTCTTAGCTGATAAAACATGCGTGCCCTGTTCTTTGATGCTCTGTCCAAATAGTAGACCAATCCGTCATGAATTTGATAGAAGTAATTAACAAGATTCAGCCGCGTCGGTGAGATCTTCCCCTTGAAGGTCGGCCTTCTGATGTTCTCGCAACTGTTCTTTGCTGTCAATCTTCAGTCTCGGTTGCAACCTGATGGTGAAGACTGGTTGCGGCAACCATACGAGCACGAGACTCTTAATCTTGGGGTTGTGGTTTCGAGCCCCATGTTGGGCACCAGGATGTCAAGAGGCATACGGGCAGTGGGGCTCCCATGTCTGTGGGTTCGGTGCCAAATGGGGTTTCAATCACGTGACATATGTTCTCTCTCATCTCGGGGTTTATTCACAACATTCATCTAACTTACATTGTCTGTTGCACTTTTCGGTCAATCTCTTGAAGGGAATGCTGCTAGCGATGCAGTTTGTGAAGCTTGGTCAGCTGCCATTGCTCCAATCTACTATCTGAGAAAGATGCACGCAGCGCGCTAATTATTGGAGCCTAGTACGGAGGCCTAGTAATTATTGGAGTCTAGTACGGAGGCTTAAGGGGACTATCATTACAATAATTCTAGTAGCCTAAAACATTTTCCCTTGCAATTAAACAAGAGAACCAAGATTGTATTGCAAAAATATTCAGATGGGCCTTAGAAGTTTGTACTGTGTGGATAGAGTTTGTAGCTTTTCAAAACTTACGCTATGTATTCTTGTAGCCAACTTGGACAAATGCATAGAACCTGCATTTAAAAAAAAGTGGCAAAATATTGAAAGTTGCGTTTATCCAGAAAGTAACTTTTAAAAAAATAAACCACAAAATATGGGTGACATTGAACTATGCGATTTGTATTGCGTAGGCCTAGTCTAGTAGCCTAAAACTTTTTTACTTACAATTAAGCTAGAGAACCAAGGTTGTAGTGCAAAAATATTCAGATAAGTCTAGTGTACTATATAGATAGAGTTTTTAGATTTTTTTCTACTGAGTGATGTTGGTTTACATTAATATGCTCTCAACCCAAAATCATTCTCGAGCACAGTGTTTTCTCTCATCCATCCCTCCCACTTGAAGTAATAAGTAAGGAATTTGCTGCCATTAAGAAGATTTCTCAAATTAAGCATGAAAAAGCACGAAAAATCACTAACATTTAAAAATGCTTTAGCTTTCGGACCCATTTTCATATTTGTTTTCCCCCTCCAAACAAACTTCCTGGATGTGTCACTGGGAATGACTAGACCCATCAAACCTTTCCCCTGCTGCTGCGAGGATTTCCAGATTTGACGGTGGTGGCATCACCTCTCATACTTCTTCGTGCCCCTGAAAATTCCGGGCCAGTAGGCTACTTTTCCTCAGACTTTCTAACGTCTTCGTAACTCATAGATGTCTTTCTGATGGCAATTCATATTGTTCGGCAAGAAAGGTGTGTCTCAGCTGACTCAAAATGTATAGGCTTAGCTTATAAAACTTGCGTGATCTGTTCTTTGCTGCTCTGTCCAAATAGTAGACCAATCTGTCATGAATTTGATAGAAGTGATTAACATGATTCAGCCGCATCGGTGAGATCTTCCCCTTCAAGGTTGGCCTTCTGATGTTCCCGCAACTGTTCTTTCCTGTCAATCTTCAGTCTTGGTTGCAACATGATGGTGAAAACTGGTTGCGGCACCAGACGAGTATGAGACTCTTAATCTCGGGGGGGTCTGTATTCGAGCCTCACGTTGGGCACCAAGATGTCAAGAGGCACTCGGGCGGTATGGCTCCCTGACTATGGGTTCGGTGTGAAATGGGGTTTCAATCACATGACATTCTTATTCTTCACAACATTCATTGTTCATTGCACTTTTCGGTCAATCTCTTAAGGGAATTACTGCGAGCTATAAAGATCGTGATGCCTGGGTGGCCGCCTTTGATCCAATCTAATACCTAAGGAAGATGCGTGCAGCGCGCTAAGCAGGGAAAGCTGTTAGTAGTCTAGTATGGAGGCTTAAGGAGACTACCATCATTACAATTCTAGTAGCGTAAAACTTTTTTTCCTTACAATTAAATAAGAGAACCAAGGGTAGTGCAAAAATATTCAGATAGGCCTAGAAGCTTGTACAGTGTGGGTAGAGTTTGTAGTTTGTTGTATCTGATATTGCTCAATACTGGGAATATTGCCAACATTTGCCCAAGGTGCACCAATAACACTCAAATGTTATTTTTTTTAGTTTCGATAGATAATGTCTTCCAACATTGAAACAATGTTGTCCTCATATTGGCTACTTTGGCAAAGTTCAATATATTCTATACATTGGTTGTTAACATAGCGCCAATATTTGATTTGAATTGCTAATCTTCGTTGATGTATCCAATATGGTACCTTTATAGGTCAAATGTTGTGTTTTTTTTTACGTTTTATTTACGTTGGTGCCAATATTGGGCCAATAGTAATTTTTAGTTGGAATAATTGGGTATTATTTTCAACATGTAACCGATATTGGACCAATATTGTTCAATGGAGGACCAATGCGTTCATTGTACGTAAATAGTTTGTTGTTTGCTGATGTTCATCCGATATCGCTCAATATTGGGAATATTGCCAAGACGTGCCCAAAGTGTACCAAGAACACTCTCAAATGTTTTTTTTTTTTAGTTTGACTAGATAATGTCTGCCAACATTGGAACAATGTCGTCGTCATGTTGGCTACTTTGGCAAAGTTCAATATGTTCGATACACTGGTTGCTAACATTGCACCAATATTAGATTTGGGTGGTAAACTTAATTGATGTATCCAATATCGTCCCAATATAGGTCAAATATTGAGTTTTTTTACGTTTTATTTACGTTGGCTGACAATATTGGGCCAATAGTATTTTTTAGTTGATGTAATTGGGTATTATTTGCAACATGTACTCGATATTTGGTCACTGTTGTGTTTGCCGAAATTCATCTGATATTGCTCAATACTGGGAATACTGCCAACATTTGCCCAAGGTGCACCAATAACACCCTCAAATATTATTTTTTAGGTTGGCTAGATAACATCTGCCAACATTGGAACAATGTCGTCCTCACATTGGCTGCATTGGCAAATTTCACTATATTCAATACATTGGTTGTTAACATTGCACCAATATTAGATTTGGATCGGTAACCTTAATTGATTTATCCAATATGGTCCCTATATTGGCCGAATGTTGTGTATTTTTACGTTTTATTTATATTGCTGCTAATATTGGATCAATAGTAGTTTTTAATTGAAATAATTGGGTATTATTTCCAACATGTACCCAATATTGGACCAATGTTGCCCAATACTGGGAATATTGCCAACATTTGCCCAAGGTGTACCAATAACATTATATTTTAGCTTGGCTAGATAACGCTGCCAATATTGTAACAATGTCGTCCTCACATTGGCTATAATGGCAAATTTCAATATATTTGATACATTGGTTGTTAACATTGCACCAATAATAGATTTGAATCGGTAAACTAAATTGATTTATCCAATATGGTCCCTGTATTGGCCAAATGTTGTACCTTTTACGTTTTATTTACGTGGACTGCTAATATTGGGCCAATACTAGTTTTTAACTGGAATAATTGGGTATTATTTCCAACATGTACCAGATATTAGCCCAATGTTGTGTTCACTGCACGTAAATTATTTGTTGTTCGCCAACATTTGCCCATGGTGCACCAATAACACTCTCAAATATTATTTTTTTTTAGCTTGGATAGATAACGTCTGCCAACATTGGAACAATGTCGTCCTCACGTTGGCTAAATTGGCAAATTCCAACATATTCGATACATTGGTTGTTAACATTGCGCCAATATTAGATTTAGATCGGTAAATTTAATTGATGTATCCAATATGGTCCCTTTATTGGCCTAATGTTGTATTTTTTTACGTTTTATTTACGTCGGCTGCCAATATTGGGCCAATACTAGTTTTTAATGGGAATAATTGGGTATTATTTCCAACATGTACCCTGCACGTAAATAATTTATTGTTCGCCAATATTGGTTCCGATGTTGGCCCAATATCAGGAATATTGCCAACATTTGCCCAAGGTGCACCAATAACATTTTCAAAAATTATTTTTTAGCTTGGCTATATAACATCTGCCAACATTGGAACAATGTCGTCCTCACATTGGCTAAGTTGGCAAATTCCAACATATTAGATACATTGGTTGTTAACATTGCACCAATATTAGATTTGGATCAGTTAACTTAATTGATTTATCCAATATGGTCCGTATATTGGCCAAATGTTGTGTATTTTTACATTTTATTTACATTGGCTGCCAATATTCGGTGGGTATTATTTCCAACATGTACCCAATATTGAACCAATGTTGACCAATACTAGGAATATTGCCAACAGTTGCCCAGGTGCACCAATAACACTCTCAAATATTATTTTTTAGCTTGGCTAGATAACGTCTGCCAACATTGGAACAATGTCGTCCTCGCATTGGCTATAATGGCAAATTTCAATATATTCGATGCAGTGGTTGTTAACATTGCACCAATATTAGATTTGGATCGGTAAACCTAATTGATTTATCCAAAACGGTTCCTGTATTGGCCAAATTGGACATTATTGGCCAAATGTTGTGTTTTTCTATGTTTTATATACGCTGGTTGCCTATATTGGGCCATTAGTAGTTTTTAATTGGAATAATTGGATATTATTTCCAAGATGTACCCGATATTGGACCAAGGTTGTGTTCATTGAATCGAAATTGTTGTTTGCCGATATTCATCTGATATTGCTCAATACTGGGAA
>JAHWFP010007479.1:0-50038 GCA_023313725.1 Lithobius niger
CGTTAGCTAAAGTAAATAACAGCTACGACAAGTTAGCTAATTTAGTTATGCTTGAGCAATTCACTAAATCGTGTCCTATTGCACTGCGCAAGTGGTTGCCGGACCAAATTAAACTTGGTACGTTAACTGAAGCCGCCAAACTCTGTGACGAGTTCACAACCAGAAACAAACAAATTTCTGCCTATATGGCCCTTAAAACAGGGAAAGCACAAGCTAGTGCTCCGTCGTCTAGTCAGACTTCTAAAGTCTTTTCTAAACATAAACAAACTCGAAATGTATTAGCTAACCCGGTTGGGACTAATAATAGCAGTGACAGTGTAATTAGCTCTGATGCTAACACTGATAAAACCGACAATGTTAAATCTAACAATGTTAGAACGTGTTACGTGTGCGGCTCGGCCTCGCATCTCCGCAATCGCTGCCCCGAACTTAACAAAGCTTCGGCATCCGCTAATGCATGCTTTCTCGTGGGAAAAGATGCCCTAACTATTTTAAAATCCAGCACTATAGATGCTAGTGTGGGAAGGCATAACATTAAAGTTTTGTGCGATTCCGGGAGCTCAGTTTCAATCGTCAGTGCCAAACTGGCCAAAGGTTGGCCACGACTAAAGCAAAAAAGCAGATGCCAAACTATCCTAAGCTCCGACATAGTGGTGTTAGAACAGGTAAACTTAGGTATCAAATTAACGAATGGAGCAATGTTAAAAACAGTAGCTTGCGTTTCGAAAGCATCTAGGCCTATTTTCGATGTGGTTTTGGGAATCCCAGGGATTGATTTATTAAATCAAACGTGCAAACCTACTGTAAACCAGTCTCAAGAATTTGCCCCCAACGCGGCGAATTCGTCAGCCCCCCGAGCGCGTCAATCAAAAAAGCGCGTACGTAAACAGACCTCGCCCAGCCCCCCCGGGAGGGGTCAGGTCCCAAGCGTCTCCACACTCTTGGACGCCTAACGAACGGCAACCAATCGTCGTTCGGTCGCCAGTACCAAAGTTTTGGATGGGAGGGATCCAATTACAAATTCCTCTGGCCAGCGCCAGAGGAAACAGCAACAAGTGGAAACTGTCCACGCCCCAACGATCCTCGATTGGCTACAGTGTCGCCATAAGGCCAACACACCTCCAAAGGGTAAACTGAAACGCAGTTTATCAGATCGTGATGAGAGCCGAAGTTTGCATCTGTCCAGTTGGCCAGAAATTAACGAAACCAGCTTCGCAAGTTGGCTTGTGTCACGAAGTAAATCGTCCCCTAACCTAAAAGTTAGTAAAGACAGCTAGACTGATTTTAAACTAAATTAAATCGGTATGCCAGTAGTGAAAACTTAAATGCAGTTTTTTTTTCTGATCCTTTTTACATTAGGACCCGATGTTTTGTTGTTAAACTTTTGTCTTGGATAAAAAGGTGTAATTTTTGTGCTTGATCACCACAATTATGACTCTTTAAACTAAAATAATTGTTTTTTAGTTGAAACTAAGGTTATAATGCTAACCTAACCTAAAATTAAAATGTAGTTTTACCAGTAGGGAGTAAGTAAAACCTTTAAATGGTCTCCAAACTGAACAACTAAAACTTGTGTAGTTTTTTTTCCCTAAACATAGTTTTTTTGTGCAAGCTGGTGCAAGCCACCCAGTTTAACCCTAGTAGTGTGTAAATTTTCTACAAGTTTAGTTTTTTTCTACACTAAAAACCCGGAAACCTAACAAACTAGTTTCCCTTCAAGTTTTTTTAAACTATAGTAATTGTACGCCGCTACAAAAGTGGCCACATCTATAAACACCAAAAATCGTGTTTTTATTGCTTTAAAGTCTGCAAACTTTAAACTGCTTCATTGAACAAACCTGGATAGTTGTGTAATGAACGCTGATACTCTCAGCAGGTATTTTGTTTAAACATTAACTTGTTAAAACACGTCATTTTCAGTCCAAATTGACTGGAAATTAATTTTTATCTTTAAAATTTTTTTAAGTGGTATATTGAAAGTGCAACCACAACAAAAGGAAATTTCAGCTATTTCCCGTTTCGGAACTCTACACCTAAATTTTAAGTGCCTATGTTTTACTCTTTTTGTCACTATCAACGTCTCCCTGTGTGGGAGAATATTGTCAATGACAGTAACGACACTAATTAAATATTCATTAGGAGTATTCTACGGGGGTTGCAACTTGTTCCCGGTTGGCCCTTCTTAAGGTTTTTACGAAACATTTTTCCTGCAAAAAATTTGTCAGTCTCACCTCTGAGTGCAAAAGGTTAACTCTGTCGTTAAAAGGTTGTTACGTTATTATCCATAAAACCTCCCAGTGTTGTATAATATGTTTAAGTTATGGGTACCATCTCTAAATCCTTCAGTGTAAACTAATTTTATGTGAAACAAGTTGTTTGGTAACCTTAAAACCACTCCAGTGGTAGTCTGTTAACTTTAAATAGATCTGATAGTTGCGCATGCGCTTATAGTACCCTCTATTCCGATCCTTAACGCAAGCTAGGTCCTGAGGAGTGCGCCCAGGGGTTTTTCTCGAGGTTTTTCCAGATAAAAAAAATAACTTTCTGTGCACGGCTGACTGGTTAGAGCATTAAATGTTGCGATTGTCTCATTTGAATTAACAGCTACAAAAACCCTTAAAACTGTGACCCTTTATGGTCAAAATTTGCATTTTTATTTATATAGCTTGTCTTTTGCTCCAATTTTCTTTGTGGCCTGTACGACTTTCCTGCAACAAGCAGCGCGGACAGCACTAAGTAAATTTTTGCAAATAGTGTCCCTTTAAACTTGTAATTTTTATTTACAAAAATTTCTTGAGCCACAAAAACGTCAGTTCCCCAAAAATATAAAAATGGCAATTTTTATTTTTTGTAAACAGTGTATTTTATAACTTGTGGTGATGTATTTCACAGAAGGTGTATTCCTTGGTACATTAATTTATGCAATTTATTTACATGGCTTGGCAGTCTTGTTCTTTGGCATGTCTTGTGTGCACTGACCTTTTCTGTTATAGCACTTATTTGGAGTTCGACAGTAACCCCAAATAGAGTCCTCCGCGTGGGGGCGTGTAAACGCGGTCTCGTATCAGACGCTCGTGGTGAGGACACCTCAACACCACCGAAGAAAAAAACCTGAGGGCAGCACTTTTACCTACCAGAAGAGCATCGTCTTTATGGCGATTTCACTTAAAAATGTAAATAATGTATATTTCTTTAGGCATAAAGCCAAAACAACTTTCAGCCTAGTTGTGTTTTAGATGTTGTCAACACACGATATTTTTTATTTCTAAGAGGTGACGACTTTGCTTATTTATGAAAAATGTCCGATGTTCAAACCAGTTTAAAAATCTAACCTAAACTGCGATATAGCCCTTTAAAAACTTGCTGGAACATTTAATATTTTTATTTGTGCATTTAATGCATTTTGGTAAATTTAAATTCTTGCCATGAACCCTACCGGAGCTCCAATGTTTATGTTTGTATATTTTCATGGACTGTAACGGCGGACGCTACGACGGCTTAGGTGCTTGTAACGCCCCCGGTTTCCCTGGTGTACGTGGAGTTTCAGCTTGAGGTTTCTACGGTGTTTACGACGATTTTTTTCGTTATACAACACAGCATGGACACTGTCCCAGCATGGGGGATGAAGCGCCGGTCCTAATTAAAGGGGCCTAACCTTAAACTGTCGGTATCGCTGCCACCAACGGTGGATTTAATTGTTTAACTAGCTAAAATCTAAAAATGGGCTACATATTTAATTTTACACTAAAGTACAATTAATCAAATCTAGCAAACGACTGAAGCTTAAAACTCCTGGTTTTATTTTTGCGACAGAGAATGAAAGTACACTTTACATTATAGTTTGCTTCTAAAAGCTTTTGAATACCAATTATTTAAATAGGCAACAAGTTTACATTTACAAAAAGTAGCAAGTTTGAAGATACACTTAGTATTTCATAAATTCAGACAAACACTCTTGGTTTGAATAAAGTTTTAAATTTTCACATTAGAAAAAGTAAATCATGAGTGCTCCCGGAGACACCCGCAAGACTAAACAGCCGCAACTGATAGTAGTCTATCTGACAGTATGTTTCTTAAGATCAACCGTCCACAGTTATGTTTCTAAGTTTTCCAAGCACAAAAAGATCAACCTCCCTTAGTTCCCTCGAGAACTGTTCTAAGTAATAAAAAGCCCGGCAATTTTACACTTAGGCATCAGTTTGTTTCAATTTGCCTTCCACAAAGATCAAACCGTCATTTAGTTTAAATTAAAAATCCATTTAAAGTAAACTGGAAAAATTTGGTTTTTAGAAAGAGAACCACTCTGACGTTATGGGGAGAGGAAACCTAAGATGCCGCTACAGGCGTCTCCACCATAATATTCTCTAGCTAGAGTTAAGTTAAGTTTTAAACTAAAATTTAGAATATGGGGGGTCCTAAACTGAACTTTCAAAAGCTAAACTATAACATACGAACCACCACCATCGTGCCCGGCATGGCATTCTTCGGACATGGCGTCTCCACTCCCGACTGGCGTGACCGGTCTCTAGCTTGAGATCTGTGAGCTGTGCTGACTGAGCTGTAGAGGGAGGGCAACTGGGGCTTTTTATGCTGGAGCAGCGGATTTTCTGGACCTTAGCGCGGACACCGAGGAGAGCTGCGGGGGTCTGATTGGCTGAGGGCCTCGAGAACAATGGAAAGTGGGAGGAGAAGTCGGTTGAACAAAGGGACTGGGTGCAGAGCCGTTTGAAGGAGTAGGAACATGTAAAACGGAAAAAGATAGGCCTGTTTTGAGTTTCACTCAATTGAACTTTCGGAAATGGCCTTTACTTTGTATTATTGGCTACGGATTGAATATTTACATGATTGCAACGTGATTAGGCTCTTGTTAAAGCTTATTACTTGGCTTTGGGTAATGTCTAGAACATTACTATTAAATTAAACAAGCTTTAACGGTAAACTGTAGTGTTAAACACCACAACTAGTTTTGGCTGGGGAGGGGGGCAAAATTGGGTAATTCGAAGTTTTTGCACAGTTTGACTTTCGGATTTGGTTTGAACAGATCTTTTAAAGAATTCTTTTAGTGTTTAATAGTAGATCAAGCTATTCGTAGGTTTCGGTGGGTCACAGTCAGGTCCAGAGGAGAACTAAAATAAACATATATACACTGAAAAATTCGTGTCCGGTAGAATGCCAGGTCGTAATACGTTTATACGTTTGGACATATGATAGCGTTTCTGGGGGTAAAAGAATATAAATTAAAGTATAAATGCGGTTAAATAAACTAGCTAGTTGAATGCTATAACGCATTAAGTTACAGAGAACATTTAACGTTTTAACATTTTAAAGTTAAAATTCGATCGTTGTGGAAATTTTCCATATGGATTGCGGCCGACAAACACAATAAAAAATATCACACTTCAAAATGGTTGTCTGTACATAAATCCTCGTACAATACACTAAGCTAATATGTTTGGGCTTTTTGCCCTAAAAGAAAAGGATAAAATGAAGATACAAAAATACAGAGTTTTTACAATGGCGGCCATGATGAAAGTGCGATGTATTCGGTTTTGGTCAATCTTCAAATGTAGTTTTAATGGTCTTCAAGGTAGAAAGTCCGGATTTGGACTTCCCCAAGAGTCTGGTATTTTGACAGGCTATTAAATGTCGAAGAGTTCGTGGAAATCGGACCATTATTGCGAAAACGGCCAGATATGCATTTGGGTGCCTCGAGAAAAAAAATTTCATTTTTGAAAAACAGGCGTTTTTCGCTGGCGCTCGTTTACAGGACCCAGTGTATGATTTTATGTTTATTTTTTATAGCATCTCCATCCAAACTCCGACCGTAGTGAACCTCTAAAAACGTAAACAAACTAGCTCTCCTTCGTAAAAAACATGCCTTGTATATAGCAATCCGTTTCCCAAAGTCAAATGTTTATTCTGTGCAAAATACTTCGTCCCCCCACCCCCTCCTTCAATAGTTGCGATGCCTAACGTCGTAGTTTATTTTAATAGGCCTAAAAATCACGTTGTTATGAGTTGAAAACTCACTTGCACATTCAAAGCCAGGCCTCTAAGTTTCCAAGTCGGCAAGTCCCTTTGTCAATTCAAATCCATCCAACCAAAACACTGCTTCAATTCCGTCAGCCAGTCAGAGCGCTCAAGCTACCCCGGTCGTCCGCGCTGTCATGGCCGACTTCCGGTAATGACAGCGCGGCCGATTTTGGTCTGTCTCTCCTCCTCCAAGCGTCCACCTCTTCCCCACTCACCCCCTCCGTCGCTCTCCTACAGGTCCGCGCTAACCCTCTACCTGCCTGCCAAGCAGAAGGCATAAAAACCCAGACGCAGTAGAGTATAGTTAGCACAGCACAGCTCAAGGATTCTCAAAGCTAGAGGTCGCTACGCCGGTCGGGAGTGGAGATGCCCCGGTCCGATTGTTGCCATGCCGGGCAAAGGTAGTGGTTCGTATCGTACTTAGTTTAGCTTTAAAAGTTTAATTTTTGGACTTACATTCAAAATTTATAGTTTAAACTTAACTTAACCTCGTAGCTTTAGAAAGTAAATTTATGGAGCGTCAAGCCAAACGGCATTTCGGACGTTGGCGGCCATAATTTAAGGGTTCACGGTCCCTTACTAAAAACCAGCTTTATTTCATGTTTTTTTAAACGCAGTTTAATGTAAACAAAGGACGGTTTGATCTTCGTGGGGTTTCCATTGATTAAACGCTCGGACCCACTTTATAGGTAGCGAAGCTTCTATAATTTAAGGAGTTGACTTATCAACAGCAACTCTGAGAGGTTTAATGCTTTGCAGTATACACGTAGAAAAATAACTGTAAAACAGGTCTACTATTACTAGAACGCCGAGGCTGTTCGTAATTTAGAGGGCTCTTTTGCGAAATCCCCTTGTGCCTAATCAAACTCACTTTTTCTATTTGAAATTGTTTTATGTGAACCTCGTGTTGGTTCTAGTGTCGAATTTAATGTAAATTCCCCCTGTATTTTATAACCTAAACTAGGTGTAAATTTACCAAATGTATTTGTAGTGCGATATTTTTATTCATGTTTGTTTAAAATAAAAACCAGGAGTTTTTCTTAAACGTCCGTTAGTTTATTCGCTCGTTGTTCGCTAGAAGTAAGAAATTAAGACAATTCTCTTAAACTTAGCTTAGCTAGCCTAATTTTCCCACCTTGGTGGCAGCGTGACCGCTTATTATTACAGTTAGCCTACAATATTAGGACATGTGTAGCTCCATTCCCTACGCCGGGACTGTAGCTGTTGTGCTTATTTGAAACAAAAAGTACCCAAAAGTAATAGTAAGAAGATCCAGTTACACCAGGCGAGCGGCGATGTTACAAGCACCTACCCCGTCGTAGCATCCGCCGTTACACTATAGAGACTACAGTAGGCTGAATTGTAATGTTCTGTTTCTGTGGAATTGTAGGCAGAGTTCAGGGCTATTAACACTTTGGAGCCTGCCATAACATTTCGCGCATGTCCGCCGTTCCTGACAGTTTTACGTCTTACAAAAAAAAATCACAACTCGGTTAGTTTTTCACCAATTATCACAATTTTCTTTTAGATATTAGATGAAAGTACACAGTTTTTGGAAAATTTTGTAAAAAAAATGAAGGAAAAAACGAAATATTTGTGTTTCGACAAAAGTACGACAAATACATACCAGTGACAAACAAAGCTACTCTATCTGAAGAAAAATACTCCAAATTAGCCATAATAATATTTGTTCACTGTAATAACTTTCTGGCACTGAATTCTAGCCTCTCTGTGGCGTGTTAGTTTCAATAAAATCGCTAGTTTCAGTTTCGTCTGACAACGCCATGTTGACTTTCACTTCAATAAAAGACGCTCCAGCTAGAACCCTAAAAACAGAAATTCTACTGCATGGTGCTGCCATCTAACGATTGAACAGTGAACTAATATATAGTCCAACAAAGACTCTGGTTGAGGCACAGCGAACGTACTGCCCTCCACAGTTTTGTATAGCAAATCAAAAATGTGAGACGTACCAGTACGTCCTTAAGCACTCAGTAACAATTAATGAAAACGTACCAGTACATCCTTCGGATCCAAAGTGTTAAGGGGTGAAAACCTGAGTTGATTTGGTCCATTTTCCAGGGAGATAAACAAGTTTGAAGTTGGAGGTCTTTTGGTGAAAGGCCTAGCGCTAAGAAAAAAAATTAAGTCCCTGAGTTTTTGATCTTTGGTGCCGGTTCTCCTAACCAATCAGGATTTTTGTCATCCTAACTTTACAATGCGCATGCGTGCATAGGCACCACCGCGTGTGGTTGTCTCCTCAAGCTCTCCCATGGATATCATCTCGACAGTTGACAGGACGGGCATCAAGGCGATCCCCGAAGAGGAGCTTCACTTAGGCACTTGGCCCGGTCTCCCTTGTCCCGAAAATTTTCGGTTCGTCAGCCGCAGATTAGCCCTTGCGGCCTTTCTGCTCCCGGGTGCTCCTGCGCCTGTGTACCACAGCACGGGCGACAGGACGAGCATCCAACTACGGACCTTTTTAGTGCTGCCAGCTAGCCAGCCGGCTGCTGTCCAACCGGTCCCCTGTCCCACGGGTGGACAGAGTTTTTCGTCTGCTGTGTTCCTGCGCCTACACGCTCATGTGCCGTGCACTGCTGCTCGAGCTACCGGGCGACTGACGACCGGATGACCAGACATCCTGCTACCGAATTTTCAAGTTTCTACTAGCTAGCCAGTGACTGCTGTCTCACCTGTCCCCCGTCCCACGGGTGGATATCTTCTGCTGTGTGTCTATGCCCATATGCTCATGCGCCCGTGCGTACCGAATTTTCAGTTTGCAATAGCTGACCAGCCGACTGGTGGCCCCCCCCCCCCCCCCCCTGTCCCTTGTCCCACGGGTGGACCGGGGCTTGTCTTCTGCTGCGTTTCTGCGACCGGCTAGTTATGAGCCCATGTACTACAGCACGGGCAACCTGGCAACGGGCGACCAGGTGCTGTCTCACCTGTCCCGTGCCCCACGAATGGACAAAATTTGTCTTTTGCTGCGTTTCAACGCCCAGCTGTTTATGCGCCTGTGCACCTCAGCTCGAGTGCCAAAGTGACCAAGCATCCTCCTGCTGCTACGAATGTGCATCATGCGTTCGGGTGACCAGGACCCGAAGACCGGCTCCCGAGCCTGGGGACTTTTTTAGTGGATCGTGGTCCGCTGTCCACCTAATTTTTGAAGACGCTACTTGTCTCCGAAGCATTGTCTGTTTCAGTCATTGCGCTGCCACTCGAACGTCAATGTCTTCCGTCCCTTTGCCGGCAGCCGGGCCCGGTGCTTTCTCTTCTTTTCTAAGGCCCACCGTCGGTCCAGCTTCTTCGAGGACAAGGATCTCTGTCCACGGTCTCTCATGCCCATGGACCTATTTGGGGCACCTAAGGCGACCGCAGCACCTATACTGTGCATTTAGTATGCCACCAATCGGTTGACGCGCCTGTTACAGATGAACCTGTTGCCTGTCTCCTCCCTTCAAATCAACCGCAGTTACAGCTCTAGGTTCTGTCGTTCATTGTCCAGCTGCACTCTGTAGTAGCGCTTTCTGTTCTGTCTAGGTGCTTCAGACAGCTCGTCTAGTCTGGTGTGTGTGCGGTTTTGTTCAACTCGAAAAGTGGCTGTTTTTACATTCGCGAAAAATAAAACGTAGCTTATTTTACTCCAGGCTGGGATAGCATTCAACACTCAGTTTTCCAGTCATGGTATTTTGGATGATGGCTCTATGCCTTCACCCATTGCCTCCAACACCTTGCAGGCACCAGCGGTCTGTACCGATATTGTCTTTCGATTGGCAGACATCTGTGCAGCTCTTCGTAGACTAAAAGCCAGTCACTCCTTTGACCCAGCGGGTTTTTTCTCTTTCTTTTACCAAAAAATTAGCGACCAAATTGCACAAGCCCTTCACATTCTTTCACTTTCTTTCTCCACAGGAGGTCTTCCACACCTCTGGTCTACTGCATCTGTTGTCCCTATTTTTAAAAAGGGTAACGCCTCTGATCCCCAAAATTACCGACCAATATTCCTAACTGTAGTACCCTGCAAAATTATGGAATCACTGATTCGGGACACTATGATGTGTCATATAAATGCTTCGTACCTCATTCATCCTGACCAGTACGGTTTTTTTGCGTGGTCGATCGGCGGTACATCAACTGCTTTTGGCTGTTGACAAATGGTCCGAGGCACTTTATCTCGGCATTCCCACTCACGTCATACGTTTCGACTTTAAAAGGCTTTTGAATCTGTCATCCATTCAAAATTATTATCTAAAACTTCTTAATTGGTTTCCAAGGACGTTTGCTGTCTTGGATCTCTGCATTCTTGGTTGGACATACTCAGCGGCGTCATCGTTGAGGGGGAATTTTCCTCACCTAGTAATTTAATCAGTGGTGTGCCTCAGGGCTCCGTATTGGGGCCACTCCTATTCATTATTTTTCTTAATAACCTGACCATTCATGAAAGTACTGTTTCCCAAGAAAAATATGCAGATGATCCAAACTTCAGTCCCCATTCGTCACACCAGCTGATGCATCTTGCCTTCAATCCTGTATAAACTCAATCCTCTCTTGGTCATTTAAGTGGCAGCTCCCTCTTTCATTTGACAAATGCCACTGTTTTTCCATTGGCAAAACTTCAAACCGCCTACACTACTTTTTAGATTACTCCCCTCTTACAGAAACTGTTATTTGCATCCGCGATCGTGGCGTCTGGATTCAACATGACCTTAAATTTACTACGCATTGTGTTTCCATTGCTACTGCGGCAAACCATCGATCAGCCATGGTGCGTCCCTGATTTAATTCTGGAAATCGTAATACTGGTCTTTGGGTGGGCTTTCAAGGTCTTCGTTCGACCTCTCCTTGACTATGCAAGTCAGGTCTGGTCACCAAATCTCCTTGCTGACATTGACCGGATTGAATCTGTTCAAAGGAAACACACTAAATTGTTGCCTGGCATGCGTTCTCTGCCTTACAATCAATGACTCCATCTTCTAAACCTTGAAACCCTCGAATGCAGACCCTTAAGGGCCGATCTGATCTTAACCTATAAGATTATACACTCCATGTTACCATTCGAACTCCCTGTTTTTGATTTTAGCCCCAACTCCTGGACTCATGGTAACTGTTACAAACTTGTTCTTCCCCGTTTTCATTTAAAGTCCCGGAGGTCGTCCTTCGCTCTTAGAGTGGTTCCTATTTGGAACTCTCAACAACGAAACTGTTTTAGCCCCATCGCTTCTCTCCTTCAAAAAGTGCGTATCCACTTCCACCCTTCACTCGTTCCTTCGTCGCCCTGAACATTCTATTTGGAACCCATCATTTTCCAGTTCTCTACCATCTTCTCTTTTCTTTCTTTTTTTCCTTGGGTCTGCTGTCAGCGGTTCGATAGGCGATCCCTTGCACTTCCCTTTCGCCCTAAATGCAAAATAAATTTATTATTTATTATTATTATTGTATAGACGTCCTAAACTGTAGGCTAAATTCAATTTAACTTTTCTCATGGTTGCTGCCAGCAACGGTGGGTATGTTAATTTGCTTACTTCAATGTGTTTGAATAAAGATGATTTTAATTGTTTAAACACTGTCAAATTAACAGGTGTGCTGGAAACAAAATAGGGTTTTAAACTCCTGGTTTTATTTTAGCAGGTTATACGAACTTATACAAGGGCAACTACCATTGAGGTGAATGCAACAAGAAGGCTTTAGATTAAAGACAGTACAGAATTTTACATCATTTAAAATTCATGCATGAACGATTCTGAGTTCTCAAGCTTAACAATTTCGACTAGAAAAGTTGCTTACTGTATCAAATAATGGACCTTACATTATCTATAACAGTCGAATTTAAACATAAAGATCGACAAGATGACTAACACTCTTCCCTCTCGATTCAGGCTGTAATTATCAGGGTTCTACCATAAATAACGCTACGGGACCTAAAGAGTTTATTATTTAAGATTCAGCTTACTTTATGAATCTATGAATAAGAAATGGTAAAAGTCAGTTTTTTAGGAATGTATACCTTGAAACCCTTACATTATATTGCCCTGTTGTCGGGAATGCCGATGGCTAAGAGCAATATAAAATTCAACAATAAGTTAATAGATTAGTTTTAAGTTTTTTAGTTTAAAAATTTAGAATAAGAGTCCTAAAGTTTAATAATAAAATCCTTCACTAGTTACCTAACCACTACCTTGCCTGGCATGGCAACTTTCGGATCTTGGAATATCCATCCACTGTTGCAGTGACCCCTATCTTGTTGTTGGAGCTATGCTACTGACTGCAGGCTGACAGTTGCCTGTAAAGGGGCTTGTTGCTAGGGAAACCGCGGACCGAACCGATGACTTAGCGAAAGGCAGGCAGTTAGAGAAAGCTCTCTTGGGAGAGGTCGATTTGTGCTTTCTGTGAGCTTAAGATCCAGTGCTAGCTGCTAGTGCAGTAGAGTGAGGAGAGGATCTCAAAAGTTAGTCAGATGTGAGTGGCTGGAAGGGCTGCGCCCTGATTGGCTAAAAAAAAAGGTGTACAGGATCTGTTTGGGTTGCAATCTCCAGCATGCTATTTTAAAATTCATTGAATCAGTTAAGGCTCTATGGGAAAATCGACAATGGAGTGATGACTTAAGGTTATGGGTAAACCAAATCCCAAGATCACGGACTTCTCCAACTGCTGGCAGGATAGTTTGCTCAAGGCAATAGTTGGGACGAGAGTTTTGAGTACCAACATGAAAAGTAAAACATTTAGGAACCGAGAGTGATAATTGCCATGTCTTTGACCAAGTGGCAACATTACAGGTTTCGGCATTAAGTGCCACTGACCTTGATAAATAATAATTTTCCGTTCCAATTTTAATATCGTCAGCAAATTTAAATCCGAAAGTCTGATCGTTACTGAATTTCAGATCATTTAGGTAAATTACAAAAAGCAAGGGGCCAAGGACAGAACTCCACAGGGTACAGACACTCTTGAAGACAAAGTATTCTCTACATTTACCTGCTGTGATCGATTTCGTAAAAAAGCTGAGATCCAGTTTGCAAGGTCGCCTGTAATGCCACATTTGGTAGCTTTAAAAAGGAGTTTTCGATGTACAACGGATTCGAAAGCTTTCTTGAAGTCAAAATATATGGTATCTGATGGTACACCCATGTCAAGTGCACTTGTCCAGCAGTCGAGGACTGCCAACAACTGGTGTGTTGCAGATCTTTGTGGCATAAAGCCAAATTGATCTGTATTAACAATAGAATATTTGCCCAGGTATGCCAGTACAACATCGCGAATAATAGACTCCATAATTTTACATGCTATACATGTTAGGTCGATTGGACGATAGTTACGCGGGTCAGAAGGTGATCCACGTTTAAAAACCGGGGTGACAAGTGCAGTGCGCCATATTTCCGGGATATTCCCCTGCGTAAAGGATAGTTGAAATAGTTTTGTAAGGGGGTAGTAAATTTCATATTTTAGCTGTTTAAATAGAAAAACAGAAAGACCATCTGGTCCACGAGAATGGCTTGGTTTATGTTTATAGCCGCAAGAACTAATGATTCACAGAAAACGACTGAATTGCATGTTTCAGTATGGGGTGATGGAGTGCCACAGTCCGACAGAGGCGTGTTATCATCTTTAATGACGTTTAAAGCTAAAATGCGGCTGAGAGTTTCAGCCTTATCGGAATTTTCCGTCTGAAAAAGGTTTCCAAGTTTAAGTGGAGGGATTGAGCGCGAAATAGACGTCCTCTGACGGTACAATTTAAATAAAGCAGCATGGTTTCCCTCACGGATAGCCTGTACTTCACGTGAATTGTGCCATGATTTAATACCATCTGAGTAAAGTTTACGTAAATTATTATATTCAAGCTTGGTTTCTGCACATGGACGTGATTTGAATCGTTTCCATAACACTAGCTTTCGTCGGCGGAGTTTAATAAGATGTATGGGAGGATCCTGCGATTTAGTGTTCCTGGGCTTTGGCTTATCAGTATGTAGCCTTATATAAGCCAGTAGGATGTCTTGGAAATAATTCCAAGCCTTGTTTATGTCTGAATGTATCAAAAAGATTAGTTCTTCCCAGTTTACAACAGAGAGTGAGGACTTAAGGTCTTCTAAATTTAATCTACCAAGTTCTTTGAAAAATACCCCTTGTCTTGCATGGTCTGTTTCCATATTTAGGGGATTTAAAGAGAAAGAAATAATGCAATGATCACTATTCCCAAATTGGTCTTCGGCCTGAACGCCAAAGACAAGTCGTTCGTCATTACTAAAGACCAGATGATGTTTCAGAATATGTTTCAAATGGTACTCCCACAAGATCAATCCGTCCCACCAAGAATTGTAATTAGAGTTGGGTTGTACACACCAGTAGGGGAGTAGGCTATATTAAGCATCCGACACGCACGCACGCACGCACGCACGCACGCACGCACGCACGCACGCACGCACGCACGCACACGCACACTCTGTCTCTCTCTCTCTCTGACACCAAGGTCACAGGTCAATGACCCCAAGGTCGTGGGTCAAAGTCAATGACTCCAAGTTATGTCAAGGTCAATGACTCCAAAGGTCAAGGATATGCGGGTCAATGACTCCCAAGGTCAAGGATACGGGTCAGTGACCCCAAGGGTAAAGGTCACAGGTCAATTACCCCAACATGTCCATGTCAAGGTCCACCCGGGCCAATGTGAACTCGGGTCAAGGTCACAAGACAATGACCCCAACATCAAAGGTCAAGGTTACACCCCATCTGATGACGTCACTTCCGACCATGTACCATCTGATATCGTCATTTCTAGTCACGCGACATCTCATGATGTCACTTCCGGCCACGCGACATCCGTTGACACCATTTCCGGAAACGCAACGTTTGATGACATCACTCCGATCGCGCACCATCTGATGACGTCATTTCCACTCACGCGACATCTCGTGACGTTACTTCCAGTCACGTCACATCTGATGACGTCACTTCCAATCGTGTGACATTTGATGACGTCACTTCCAATCGTGCAACTGAAAAAAATAACATCACTTCCCGTCACGTGAACCCCACGCAAACCGGATGTGATATCGTCTTCTAAGAAGGCAGACCCCCCCCACAGTCACAGGTCGAATCATCATGAAAATTCATGTAAAATCTACCAAATTTCATGTAAATTCCACGTGGCAAGGGACGATTTTTTTAAAACGTGGTCACCCCAAGTGTTGAAAGTGTACAATTTTCCTTCTGAAGTCACTCTTACCAGTAAAAAAAGTGCTGGAAGTGCACAATTTTCCTTGTAAAGTCACTCTTAGCAGTAAAAAAAGTGCTGAAAGTGTACAATTTTCCTTCTTAAGACACTCTTGACAGTAAAAGAGTGCTGAAAGTGAACAATTTTCCCTCTAAAGACACTCTTAGCAGTAAAAAAATTGAAAAAAGCTGATCGGTGCTAAGTGGAGGAGTTTCAAAGGTCAAGGTCGTGGTCATCAACTCACATCCTTCCCTTTCAACCCAAACCCTTATGTAAATTCTACGCCTTCAAACCACGTAAATTCTACCAAATTCTGCGTAAAATCTACATTCACCTCGTGGACTCGTCCTCTGCATCTCACGCCATCCCGAATTACCGGAAGTGACGTGTCAACCCAAACTCGTGAACGTGCGACCTCGCCCCATCCGCGGGTATTCGGACCTTCTGGGGGTAAATTCATCACGAGTGTGCACCACATTATCTTCGTAGTGACACAGTGCAGATCCACTCCATCATGCAAGCTCTCGTCCTCCACCTAGTTATCAAGTTTGAATGTTTGCTATGCGTTCTTTCACTGTGATGCGTAAAGAAAATTTTTTTTTAAATATTTATATTGTTGTCCAACTACACAACGTCATGTTAAATCAATCAACCGCGCAAAATTCCCAAATGGGTTAGATTTCGACGTATATACCTCTCTTCAGCATTTATAATATCTCTCTCCTCCAACTCTGCTCGATTTTTCGTCATTTATTCTTCGTAATTATCTTCACCTGCCAATGATGATGTGCACAAGAGTCTCAACCTGTGCACCATTTCGTTCGGTTCGGTATAATCTTCCAACGTAGCATCCGACTCAGATTCATAAGTCCCCGATTCGACTTATTCTTCTTCAGACTCTATTTCATCCATTACGTTGGGTTCTTTACGGAGACTCGAACCACTTTTCTCCTTCATATCCCCCCCGATAGGTTTGATAATGTTTACGTACTTGTATCCACGGTTTGATTTCAGCATTCCCGAGTTAGGATAGTTGTTGCAGTATATGACGTTACTGTCTTTCAGAATCGATGCGTATGAAGCCAAGACGTCGGGCTCATACGTTTCGTATTGCGTGTCTTTTTGAGTCAGCAAACTTCACAGCTGATTCTGCTCACGGTGCTGCTTTCCTGCTAACACTATGTCGTTATCGATTATTTTTACTGTTTCATTCCCAATCGTGAGATCTCCAGTATCCATATTGTACCGTATGTAAAAACGGGGCCTTTGGGTACTTTGTTGGATTAGCTTGTGCTCGAGCGGTTAGCACTTAACGTTGCGTTAAATTTTTTTTCTTCAACCTTAAAGCTTAACTTGGTCCATTTCATTTAATTCGCTTATTACTGTCAGATTAACTTCTTACTTTAATTCTTTGTCAGGAAAAAAGAATTAAGATCCTACCAAGTCCAAAGGACGCACTTTACGGTCGCCTAATTTATTGGTCTTAATATTTCATGAAAATCATCTAAGTTTAAACAAAGGGAAATAAATCAACGGTCTGTGGATGATTCGAAAGTGATGTTACTCGGATAAGAAAAGAAAAAAACAATTAACAATTTATTTACACTAAAAAAGAACATAAGTAATTGTACACAAAACACGCAGTATGTCTTACCAACATTACTATCATACCACACCAAAACAATCTTAAACATTACTTATGACATTACCTTAAACTCTTTTTACTATTGATTGATCATTAACAATGCCCATCTGTCTTCAACAATCTTGATGGTTTGTTTTAACGATTATTGCATGTGTTCATTCTTCAAATTCACACTCTTATCCGTAACTACATGATGTAAGCTAAATTTCTAGCTAACAACTTTCTAAAAATTGTTCAAATGTTTTCCGTTATTTAAATTTAGGTTTGTTTAAATTTGGTCACATCATTTCTGGTCTGATTTTGGTTAAAGCTAATTTATTGCTATGTTATTCATTTTTCTTTCATACTCACAGATTAGGGAGTTGTTGTTCGCCGTGCCTTGCCCTGTCTCACTGTCTGTAATCGCCCATCTCCAAACTTGCTTCTCGCATCTTTGGTTTGCGTCGGTCGTGCGTGTAGCGTGGAGGAACCTTTAATTCATCTGCTTGAGGCTGGCGTTCGTCTCTCGTTTTTATCCCGCGTTCCCGATAGTCTATCTGGCTAGCGGGGATTCCCATTATGACATCAAAGATTTGGAGAGCGCTTGGTTGCGCTTGATTGGCTAATGAGCCTGACTATCAATGAGCTCATACCTCTTAATTTTCATTGGTTAATTAAAATTACGTTTTAATAGATTTTAAAATTGTATATTGTATATTACATTTGTATCTCCGAATTCTGCTTAAAAAACTATAAACTAAAAATAACTAAAGTGTTTATCCAAACGTTCTTTTGTGCACGCTCTGGTTCCTAGCTAACGGCATTTTCGTGGCGTTCATTTGCCTTACAAGCTGTCCTACTTAGCGTTCCTTCCACTCATATAACTCGTATAAAAACTGCTATAATTCCGGTTCTTACACGTAATCCAATCACGTAATCGTTATCGTTTGGTGTTTGTAAAAATTTGTGCAAATAATACTTTGGCAAATCACCCATTTTTTGTCCCTTGAAAAGCCCCGCCAATCACTGAAACGTGCTCCGATGAGCTGAAACCCGTCTTTTTGGCTTAGAAAGTGTATAGAATAATGGAGAGCTGGTGGGAGTACTTATCTTGGATGATTCAGAACCATCGTGAGCATTCGTAACGTGGTCGCTCGAGGACCGCTCGTCACTTTGTTCGTTCACATCTTTCGTGCCTTCATCACCACTCTCCTCGTATTTCCATTTTTTTTATTTGCGGGTTCGTTATCTTTGTCCTTACCATTCACGACGGATTTAGCGAAACTTTTAAACGGTTCAATGAGGGGTTTAAACAATTCTTGAAGATATTCTCCGTCGGATTGATTATCTTTTTTCTTAGCAGCAAACTTTTTTATCAGTGTAAACGCAGGCCGCCGAAAAAACTTCGTTTTTCTTGAGCGCTTCAAAACACCAAAAAGACCTCGGGCTTAAACCCTTCGCCAAATTTTTAATAATGGACAGAAACGGCCCATCTTGCAACCATTTAATAGCCAGACACATGATCTAAGTCTTCGGGAAGCCCAATCTGCAAAATACCATCCTGAAATCTCACAATCGCCATTTGAAAACTACTCCAAAACTACCGCAGCGCTCCTTCATCATGGCTGCTATTATTGAAACTTGTATCTTGTATTTTCGATTTCATTACTTTTATTTTAGGGCAAAAAGCCCAAAGACACTAGCTTAGTTGTGATTTATGAGGGGCTTCCATTCATGGTACTTAACCTCACATACATGTCGATACAGACAACTTTTTAAGTGTGATATTTTTTATTATGTTGAACTGCAGCAACTTTTATGAAGAATTTCCACAACGATCGTTAAGTGTCTTTTAACTTTAAAGTTAAAAATCCAAATTAACTTATATGCATTATAGCATTCACTAAGCTAGTTTATTTATCCTTTTTATACTTTATTAATAATCTTTTGCCCCCAGAACGCTACAATTAGTCCGAACTAATTCGACATCGGCAATCACCGGACACGAATGTTTATGTAAATATTTTTGTCTTAAATCTCTACCAAAAACCCGACTGTGACCATCCGAATGTTTCTACTAGCTTGTCCTTCTATTAAAACTGAAAGTCTTATAAAGATCTGTTCCCAAAGCAAATCCGAAAGTTAGTCTGTGCAAAGAAACTCAGCCCTCACCCCCCAACCTAGTTGTGGTGTGTAACACTGCAGTTTACCATTAAAGCTTATTTCATTACCCAAACCAAAGTACTAAGCTTTAACAAGGGCCAATTCACGATGTGCATTTGTAAACATCCAATCTATAAACAATTTCCCAATGTAAAGGCCTTTCCCAAAGTTCAAGAGTTGAAAACTCAAATTGGCCTATCTTTAACCATTCCCTACTCCTTCAAACGGCTCTACACCAAAACCCTTTCCTCTACCGACTTTCCCATTGTTCTCCTGGCTCTCCACCAATCAGACCCCCGTAGCTCTCCTACCCGTCTGCGCTTTGGTAGTGAAAATCCGCTGCTTCAGCATAAAAAGCCCCCACATCTCTCCTTCCTGAGCACAGCTCACAAATCTCTCAAGCTAGAAGGGTCACGCTGGTCGGGAGTGGAGATGTTGCGTCCATGGTTGCCATGCCGGGCAAAATGGTAGTGGTTGTAGGTAACTAGTTTAACTTTAGAAGTTTGTTTTAGGACCCCCCAATTCTGAATTTGTAGTCTAACTTAACCCTTTGAGAGCTGAGTTTTTTTTTATATCTCCAAAAAAGTAGGGGTAACCTGGACGGGGCTCGAACTAGCAACCTGAAGGAGCTCTTAAACGTGAGGCACACGCCTCTACCAACTCGGCCACGGCCGTCTCTAGATTCGGCTTGTTAAGGGAACCTAGTATTGTTGTCATTCCTGCATTGTTGGCCATCTCGCGCGTAGTAAGGACTCTGTTTTTAATACTTCAACCTGTGCTTGTGTTTGGCCCGAGATTTTCTCGGGTTTAGCACTCAAAGGGTTAAATTAACCTCTAGCTTGGAGTCTTTATCGTTGGTAAGCCAAATCGGCATTGCTGGTCTTTACCACCATAATGTTAGAGTAGGCATCTCTTCCTAAAAAGCCAGTTTTATTCTTTGTTCATTTTATAATGTAAACAAAGGGACGGTTTGATCCTCGTGGATTCAGGGAAAAATAACTGTTGGACGACTTGAAAACTACAGTTGTCAAATATAGTTGTAACTTAGCGGACGCGGTTCAGCTTGCTGGGTGTTCCAGGATTGGAACCCAAGAAAAAAATGCTTTTCTAATCCAAATTAAGTGTTTATAAGATTCAACAACGTTGTTCTTCTGTGTAAATTGAATTACAAAATGTAAATTCAAGCCCAGTGCTTTTCAACTTGTTAAAGCTAAAACTAGTGAACATAAATTTAAAAGTGTTTGTTATATTATTTTCTGATGTTTTATAAAAACCAAGAGTTTTTAAATCTCATGTTCGTTCCCTAGTAGATTAACGGTTTCAAGTGTAAACTATTATTTAGCGCGTTTAGCTTTTATACTTTGTGTAAGCAATTAAATTAATCCACCGTTGGTGGCAGTGAAGTTACCGGTAGCATTACGGTTAGGCCTATAATAGGACACCGACGCTCCATCCCCCAAGCCAGGACTGTAGCCCATGCTGTGTTTATTGTCGTAAAAAGTCATAATAACCACAAAACCTGATGCTAAGAAGTACTCTTCAACCAATGATGTCGGGGGCGCTACAAGCACCTCAGCCATCGTAGCGTCCGCCGCTACAAAGCTAAACTACAACATACGAACCACTGCCATTTTGTCCGGCATGACATCTTACGGACGTGACGTCTCCACTCCCGACTGGCGTGACCCTTCTAGCTTGAGAGATCTGTGAGCTGTGCTCACCTGAACAGTGCTCAGGGCTCTGCTCAGGAGGGAGGGGTGTGGTGGCTTTTCATGCTATAGACCGGAAGTTCGCGCGGACGGGCAGGAGAGCTGCGGGGGTCTGATTGGCTGAGGGCCAGGAGAACAATGGAAAGTGGGAGGAGAAGTCGGTTGGACAAAGGGTTTTGGTGCAGAGCCGTTTGAATGAGTTGGGACATGTAAAATAGGCTAATTTGAGTTTTACTCAAGTGAACTTTGGGAAAAAGCCTTTACTTTGAAATATTGACTATTGAATAAATATTTACATGATTGCAATTTTAGCTTTATACTTCGTTTAAGCAATTAAATTAATCCACCGTTGGTGGCAGTGTATTACCGATAGCATTAAGGTTAAGCCTAGAATAGGACACCGACGCTCCATCCCCCAAGCCGGGACTGTAGCCCATGCTGTGTTTATTATCGTAAAAAGTCGTAATAACCACAAAACCTGATGCTAAGAAGTACTCGTCAACCAATGATGTCGGGGGCGCTACAAGCACCTCAGCCGTCGTAGCGTCCGCTGCTACATCAGTTTCTTTCTAAGATCACCACGTTTACATATATTCTCCATATTTTATCTTGCGTTAGTAACCTGAGGTCCCCATTTTTTTCTTACGTTCAAAAGGAAGGGTTCTCGTCGTGTGTAGTTTCAATTTGGATATATTTCTCATATTAAATACATAGCTCGTGGGAACCCATCTAAACACGAACGCAGAACCTAATGCGAACTTTCATAATAGGAATGATGAACGTCTTACAAATTAATTAAACATGGTACGCTATTTACCAAAATTGTCCCTTGATTGTCACAAATCAAGGTGTGAATTTTCAGTGGTCTTTTATCTTTTAGATAGACCAACGAAAATTCGCTCCTTGATTTGTGACAATCATGGGACAATTTTGGTAAATAGCGTACCATGTTTAATTAATTTCTGTTACCAAGTGAAACAATGAGCCTGTCGGCCTATTGTTTCTTACAAATGCATTAAAGATGTTTAGATGTTACCCACCACGATCTAAAAGCGTATATTGTACGTTTCGTATCATCTTGAAAGAAGGTGTAGGAACATGTAAACATGAATGAGGGACGTGCTGAGAATGTCCAAAACTAAACGCGGAACGTATCTAAACGTTTTTGGAAATAAGTATAATAAAGATTTATTTACCAAGAAAAAGGTAAATAGGACTGAGAATGGATAGCAAGATCCACTAATACCCAACCTAAAATTTTACAAAACAATTACAAAAAAAGAGCAATAAAAAAAATGTAAAAAACAATTTTAAAAATTGGACAAGTCATTCTCTTTAAGACCTCATTTAAAATGTAACGGCGGATGCTACGACGGCGGAGGTGCTTGTAACATCCCCGACATCAGGTAGACTTCGGTCTTGTTTAAAATAATACTTTTGTTGATTTGTTGGTTTATCAAAGCACAGTCGTGGCTACGGCCCAATGTAGGGAACGGAGCGAAAATATCCTATCCATTTAAATAGGCTAACAAGTACTAATTTACACGGTACGCGCTGCCACCAGGTGGAGTGACATTAATTGCAGAAAATCTTGAGTTAAGAATAAAAGGGGGTTTACGTAATATTTTAACTCTACAATTAATAACTGGGTAAAAACAACTGACGTTTGAAATGCTTGGTTTTATTTATGCAGTTAGACAAAATATAAAAGAAAAACACTTTACATTTTCACACGAGTTTTTACAACTGAAAGCTTTTGACAATAAAGCAACGAATTTACATTTATAAATTCAACAAACGAACAAGGCGTTTAGAAAATAGCAATCTTTACATCAAGAAAAGTCCACTCAGGTATGTTTCAACCTCCTAATATAAAAAGCAGCCGGAATTTACAATTAGGCCTACAGTATGTTGTTTGCGTTGAAACTCCCACAAACTCAACTAAACTTCCAGTTAAATCTAAACTAGATCGGCTCAACGGGAGCACTAGCAATTTAAGCAGGACTTTCACTTAAATTAAATTAATTAAAATAAGTAAGATCGACTTGGTGCTTTAGGAAGGGAACCACCCTGACGTTTTATGATTAACTAAGTTCTGAAACTGCCGATGTACGAAGTTAAAACATAAAAATTCAAGCTAGAGGTTAATTTAAATTTGAACTAGTAATTTAGGTTTAGGGGCCTAAAGTAAAACTTTCAACTATAAACTACGCGAACATACGAACCACAACCATAGTGCCCGGTATGGCAACTTTCGGACGGCATCGTTCCGGTCCCGATTGGCGTGACCACCTCCTAGCTTGAGAGCTGTGCTCTGGATGCTTTGGGCTGGGGGGGTTTTATGGGGGAAGGAGGGGGCGGACGTCTGCGACAACTGCACTTTTTGGAGGCAAGAAAGGCAGGCAGGCTTGGCTTGGAGGTGGGAAATTTTTTCGAGTTCCAAAACGAACTGTACCACGTGAGGGCTTTAAAGGGAAGTGTAACGATCTGGATGGGCCTTTAAAAGGTAGAGACCAGGGAGCGTTTTCGCTGATTGGCTGGAGCGTAGGAGCTCTGAGTGGCTGGATCCAGGACCGTTGGAGCCGTTGAGGGTTTAGAGTTCTGGAAGGGTTTGGTAAATTGATGGAAACGCAACAGTCCAAACTACGATATTAGGTATCGCAACTATTGAAGGGGGGGGGGAAACGAAGTGTTTTGCACAGAATACTTATTACTGGCTATGGAACCAGATCTTTATACGGGATTATTTTTAATAGAAGGATAAGCAAGCTTGAATTGCATTTGGAACATGGGGTGGTCACCCTCGGCGATTTTCGTATCCATGTTTACAAACAAAAACAAAAAGTGGTGTCCGGTAAAATTGCCGTAAAAATATTTTGAAGTTGAGCACCGTGGTTGTGTTCAAGGGGCAGGTTAAAATAGTAAAAGAGTAAATAATTAATGTAGTGAAAAAATGCTAAAACGCATTTAAAGTTGGGGCATTAACTTTGCAGTGGCAGAACTTAGTTATGGAAATTTTTCACATAAATTGTGCGCGCTACAAATCAAATAAAAAATATCACATTTGACAATTCACATCCTATTTATGAGGTTAAGTACCTTTGCAAAGGAAGCCCCTCCTATTCCACAACTAATCTAAACTAGGTCGGCTTTATGCCTATAAAAATCGAAAAGAAATGAATACATTTATACAAATTGGTTGGAGTTACGATGACCGGAAATGTGTGCGTCGCGGCACAGTTTGGTGACTTTTTCTTGTAGCATGTAGCTGGAGAACCAGAAGGAAATTTTGAGTTCTGTTTTCGCAGAATGGAAGAATAAAGTTGTGGCTATTAAGAATTTCTATGATGGGTCAATTCTGGTAGTAACTCCTGGAGATATAGTGGTTTGAAGTTGGAGGTCGGACAAGTCAAGGGCGGGGGGCACCAAGACTTGGAGAAAAAAAAATAGAGTTCGTTGAAACGAAGTTTTCCCGGAGGTTTTTTTGACAGCTGGAGTCCCGGTATCCTCTCCAAAAGGGTTTTAGGCCAAAAAGCCCTTACAAAACATGGAAAGACTGGAAGAATTTACCAGCCCGGATGGAAGGCTATTCCACGGGTACACCACACGATTTGCAAAAAAATATTTTTAACAATCTTTTTTGGTAAGGGCAGCTGCAAGTTTGAAATGATGACCTTTAGTATAATTGTTTCCATGTATAGTAAAAGAAGATGGTTCAACATCAACCATTCCTTTAAGGATCGAAAAGGTAAGACAAAGATCAGTATGTAGTCGCCTCAGCTCAAGCGACTCGATGCCAAGTCTTTCTAAACGCTGCATATAAGAGAGCCCGCAAAGACCATGGAGGGATCTAGTGCAAGATCTGTGTATAGACTCAATATGTTTGATGTCCTTTATTAGATGTGGGGACTGTAGCGGCCGAAGCTACGACTTCTGAGGTGCTTGTAGCCTCGCCGACATCAAGATGGTTTTGACCTTTAACTTCTAGTTGTGGTGGCGGTTTTTACTTTTACGGAAAACAGCACTCGAATGCTACTGGCCCAGCATGGGTAACAGAAAGACATTTGTCCTAACTGTAGGTTAACTAGACAACATTAAAAGGGGGTATTCGCTGCCACCAGGTGGGTGTTTCTAAATGCAGCTCTAAGTTTAATTATTAAGTGGTTTTCTTAAGAACTATAACTTCTACATTTAGTCTAACTAGCAGAAAAACAGGCATTTTACAAACTCTTTGGTTTATTAAAATGCAGAAATAATATAAAAACAATTACACTTCGTTTCAGCTAGGTTTACAAGAAAATAGGCTTTAAATTAAAGCACGGCAATTTTTACAATAAAAAGATCAACATGAATTTACATTAAATTCAAATCAAACTTTACACGCGATGCAAAGAGTAAAAACTACAATTTCGATTAGAAAATGTTTGTGGGACCTCGGGAACCCGTTATTACATGCAAACCGCGGGAATTACATGAAATAAATCTATTTGGTGCAAACCGCGGGAATTGCACACAAATAGTCAAGACTATGTTTTCTAAGTCTGACCTAGAATCAAATCTTCCAATCTGTAGATCCTTAATATTTGGGCCTCGACCGTCAAATACGTCTTCGCTTGCATATTTAGTGTTTAGATCCATGGGGACGATGCTAGATGGACGGCCCTAGAAGATAGGCGCTCTGGCATAAGTTCATAATAATAAACACTGAAAGAAAGCTGGTTTTTAGAAAGGGACCATGAACCCTGACGTTATGGCGATGGGGGCCAAGAATGCCGACTATGGCTTTCATAATTCCCTCAAAGTTTAAGGTTAGGTTAAGTTTAAAACTAAAATTTAGAATGGGGTATTCCGAAATTAAATTTTCTAAACCAACACTAGTCTAATACGAACCAACTACCTTTGCCCGGCATGGCAACATTCGGACGGGACATCTCCTATACCGACTGGCGTAGTCATCTCTGGCTTTGGAGATCTGATGAGCGTGTGCTTACGAGTGAGGAGAGCGGGGGCTTTTTATTCTAGTGACCGGAAGTTCGCGCGGTCGACCAGGAGAGCTACGGGGTCTGATTGGCGGAGGGCCCGAAGAACAATAGGAAAGTCGGCAATGCAAAGGCTTTTTGCTTGGCGCCGTTTGAAGGAACGATTATGGACTGCGTGATAGAGAGAGGCCAGTAGAGTTATACTCATTGTTTGGAACGTGTCAAAGGCCTTTAATTATTATTAAACTACGATGTTATGCATCGCGACTATTGAAGGAAAGATCTCAATAAATTCGGTTATTAACATTGGGAGGCCAGGTTTTACTTTGGGAAATCGTAAGCCGAGTCGGTTTTGCTAGGAACAACTGAGTACAAATAAAAAAGACGTGTCTGGGAAAATTCGTAAGATAAAATGTTGCCTGAGCTCCGGTAGTGGTGATGGCAAAAGATTACGTTAAAAGATTATTATTAAATAAAAAGTTTAAAGTTACCAGCGAATGCTAAAACGCATTTTAAATGGTTTAATTATTATCTGTAGATGCAAAATTGGGTTTTGAATGTCGGACATTTCTCAAGTGCATCTTAGATCGTCACCTTAAATCTACTTAAGAAATATCAAAACAAAGTGTCTGTACATTTATTACTGAGGTTAAGTACCTTCATAGAGGAAGCCCCTCCTAACAAACACTAAACTAATGTCTTTGGCTTTATTCCTAAGTAAAAAATAAAAGGTAAATACAATTTTTACAAGTGGCGAAAATGGCATCTCGTGCGCTACGGTAATTATGGCATCGGTTTCGTGCGTTTTTCAAATGGATGCTGTGGAAGTTCTAGAAGGAATTTTCGTGTTCTGTTTCCGGGGGAATACAGATAAAGTTTGTGGCTATTAAGAGCTGTTTAGAGGAGACGGTTCGGAACATTTTTTTTGGAAGATACAGGTGTTTGAAGTTGGTGTTTTTCACGGCCGAGGCGCCGAAAAAAAAAAACTGTTCGTTGCCGTAAACGAAATTTTACCCTCAGGTTGTTGATCTTTTGAGTTGAGGTCTCCTCTCAAATCGGGTGAAGAACTCGGGCCTTCTTTACAGCTCCCCACCAAGGAGATTCTATTTGAGGTTTCCGTTGAACTCCACAATAGAAGCTAAAACAGAAAGGTTAGTGCACACAAGATATGCCAATAACTTGAACTGCCAAGCACTGTAATCAAAATTGCAAGAATACGCGGTATAAATGCATCAGTTATGAGGAAATACACCTCCGGTGAGAAAATACATCTCCAGTTTTTGAGGAAATACACCTCCAGGGGACACTTAGTCCTATCCCAGGATCGTTTTGCAAAGTTTAAAAGGAACACTGGGTTTTGCAAAAATTAAAATCGCCGTTTTATTTTTTTGGGGGACTAACGTTTTTTGTGGCTCAATTAATTTTAAAGCAAAATTAAAATACAAAAGAGTAAGGACACTATTTTTCCAACCACTAATTAAATACTGTCCGTGCTGCTTCTGTGCAGGAAAATCGTACAAGTATTCAGAGAGTGGGGCAGAAAAAACATTAATATCAAGAAACACACTAGAAATTTTAATTTTGTTGTAAAAGAACACTGTCAAATGAGGCGTCCCGCCACTTAATCGTTCTCACGAGTCCGGATTATGTCAAATTGTATATTTTTTTTGGCTGTGAAACTACCAAAAACACCTCGCCGTCCACCCTAACCTAGGCTACGATAGTGGTTAGAAGAGAATATTCTATGAACACGTGGGAGAACACCGGCTCTATTTAACAGCAACTAATACCACTAGAATGGTTTAAGGTTACCAAACAACTCATACATAAAATAGAACACCGGGAGGTTTGTAGATAAAAACCAACAACCTTCTAAACAGGGCTATCCTTTATCTTTCAGGGGTAGACTGATAGTTTTTTATAAAGTAAACCATTTCGTATAAAACTTAGAGGAACTAACCGGGGACAGATTACAATTCCCGTAGAATACTCCTAATGAATATTATTAACGTATCGTACAATCTCTGTAATTATCCTTCCACACAGGAAGGTGTTGATAATGACAAAAAGAGCAAGCATTGGCACTTAAAATTTAGGTTTGAAGTCCAAAACAGGGATTAACTGGAAGTTGCTTAAGGATGAGCTTCCAACAGACCAAAATGTCAAAATAGAGACACAAATTAATTTTCAGTCAATTTTTACTGAAAACAAAATGTTTGAACAACTTTGCTGTTTAAACAAAATACCGGCTAAGTGTGTCGGCATTGACATGTTTCTTTCCAGGTTTATAACGAACTGTATAGTCGTAGTCTTGTAGGGTAAGGCTCCACCTAAGCAATCTGGGATTTTTGCCAGACATTTGCTTGAGCCAATGTAACGGGTTATGATCTGATTCGATGACAAATTTTGTCCCATAAATGTAAGGCCGTAACTTAGCAACAAACCAGATCAAACACGCACATTCTTTTTCAGTCGTGCCATAATTCTGCTCCCTGGCTGTAAGTTTGCGCGAAACGTACAGACAAGGGTGTTCGTCTTCATCCAACACTTGGGACAAAACGTAGCCCATGCCACGTTCGGAACAGTCGCACTGTAAAATAAAAGTTAGACTGAAGTCGGGCGCTCTTAGGACTGGAAACGTCACTAAGGCAGTTTTCAAGGAGTCAAACGCAGTTTGTTTGGACTCGTCCCACAAAACAGGATCGGGTGCTTCGTTTTTCAAGGAGTCTGTGAGGCAAGCACAGATTTCTGAATAATGGTTAATATATCTTTGATAATAACCAACGAGGCCCAGAAAGGAACGAAAATCTTTCTTGGTTTGGGGACGTGCGAATTTTTGCACGGCCAGGACCTTAACCTCAGAGGGTGTGCGGGATCCATTGCCAACCTCGTGACCTAAAAAGGTGGTTTTGCTGCAAGCAACCTGCGATTTACCTGCATTTACAGTCAGCCCGGCTTTCTTGACAGCAGTGAGAAAACAAGACATTATCGAGATGCTGTGGCCATGTTTCAGCACCAACAGCAGTCTCATCCTGGAAAGGGGTGACATACTCCTCCATGCCACGAGTGATATTATCCATTAGCTTCTGGAAGCAAAATGGGGCGTTCTTCATTCCCATATTCATCATTAGGGGAGCAAATTTCCCTATGGGAGTAGTGATAGTGGCAGCCAAGGAAGCTTGGGGCGTCAAACTTACCCCAAAAATCCACGATTCAAATCAAAGATAGAAATAAATTTCCACTTAGCGGCTCGTTCGATGCATTCCTCAATGTTAGGAATGCGATAGTCTCTGGTGACTGTGTTATTGTTGAGCTCGCGGTAGTCAGCTACTGGGCGAGGGCTGGCATCCTCCTGAACAATTATCATTGGAGAGCCGTGGGGGGAATCCGTTTCAACAATAAGACCGAGATTGAGCATACGCTGTATCTCTGTAACTATTAGATCTAGCTCGTATTTCGCGTGGCGATAATACTTTCAAGGTTTGACTTGAGAGTCAACAACTTCAACGTCGTGTACAACAAGGTCGGTTTGACCTGGCAGAGTCGAAAAAACTCCATCTACTTTGTCAAAGACATTTAGTAGATCCATCTTCTGCGATTCGGTTACGTCGCCGATCTTCTTAAAGCGTGACATGGCTTCTTTAGAAGTGAGGTGACCATCACCAGGCTGGCCTGTCCAGACATGGTCCTTGTGATACAAATCACGTTTGTCAGAGAGAGTGAAATTACTGGCACCTTCACTAGGCAGATAGGGTTTCAAAAGGTTTATATGATATACGGTTTCTTTTTGTAAACCAAACGACTGTTTAATGAGATAGTTGGTGTCAGACAACCGTTTCAAAACTTCGCAAGGGCCATCCCAATAAATCTGTAATTTATTGGCTCAAGCAGGCTTTAGTACTAGGGCTTTATTACCAACTTTGAACTCCCGTTCAACTGCCTTAGTGTCATAGTAATATTTGTTTTTTTACTTGACTTTTTACAATATTCTCAAGTGAGAGTTCCCGTGAGTACTTGAATCTTTGAAGCAAGTCCAAGATGTACTCCAGGACGGATGGATGAACGTCCGGCTCGATCCATTGGCTTTTTACAAGCTCCAGTGGGCCTTTGAGGTTACGTCTGTAGACTAACTCAGCTGGAGTGAAGCCTGTGCTCTCATGTGGAGCAGTTCTCAGGGCAAACATGGCGCCTGGAAGGCATCGTTCCCAATCTTGGGGATGCTCGTGACAAACAGCTCGCAGCACTGCCTTGAGCGTACGGTGGAAGCGTTCCACGCTGTTACTCTGTGGATGGTTCACACTAGAGTTCACACACTTGATTCCGCATTTTTCGAGAAACAAAGTTGTGAGTTCGGATACGACACATGAGCCCAGGTCAGACTGGAGCTCGCTCGGGTACCCTAGTCGGGAAAAAATTACCAGGAGTGCATCAACAACACTCTTGACTGTTAGCCTCTTTGAGGGGAACAGCTTCAGGGAATTTTGTTGCTGGGTCTAGCAATGATAAGATATACTTATAACCAGCCTTACTAGTAGGCCTGATGGGTCCAACAATGTCAACAATGTATCTATTGAAGGGCTCACCGACCATGGGCACTAGCAACATGGGAGTAACATGGCCCTGTTTTGCCATTTTTTTGGCAAGTCATACAAGTCAAGACGTAAGTTTCAATATCAGTGAAACAGTGGGGCCGATAGAAGTTGGATAACACTCTGTCCTTTGTTTTGGACCGGCCTAAATGCCCAGCCCATGTATTAGCGTGAGCAGTGTCTAACACAAAACTTTTACATTCTTTAGGAAGCACTAACTGGTTCTTAATTACCGGCTTACCTAAAGGTCTAAAAGGTCTACGATAAAGCAACCCTTTTTTGATGAAGAACTGTTTGTTCTCATCTTGCTGCTCGATGGGAATCTCGGCAGTCTTCCAGCAAGTTTGTAAAGTTGGGCAATTTAATTGCAACTTAGCAAATTCGGTTTTGTTAATGTTTAACAACTCAGAGAATTGATCTGTTTGGGGGCCAAGTATGGCTTCGTCTAAACTCTCAGGTTTAGGGCTAACAAAACCTTGTGTAGTTTCAGGGGGAGTGACTACACGTTGTTCATAATCGTTATCTGAATCAATTTCACTGTCGGAATTGATCTCACGATAATTTGGTTTCACTATCGGGAGTTGTTGGTCCACACGAGTTTGTGAACGGGTTACAGCGTTACAATACTGGGGTAACGATTTCAAACCTTTTTCTTCCAGAATAGTCTGGGAGGGAACACCCAAAAGCATTTGGAAGTGGTCTCCCATGTGGTCTGAGACCAAAGCCTCTGTTTTTAAAGGCCCATACGGGGTTTGAACTTCGATCATGGCGATTGCATGAGCGATTGTTTGCTCTGTGAGAGCGTTTGAACAATGGGTGTATTCACCCGCGAATTGATCAGGACGTACCAGTTTCCTATCAATGACGTCGTGAGTAGACCCTGTGTCTCTCAACACCAAACATTTATTTCCATTTACTGACCATTCATGGATATGCTTGGACAGAACGATTTCGAGAGGATTGTTGCTCACGAAATTACACTTGGCTGCTGCTGCTGCGTCAGCTTGTTCTTGGGCAATACGTAGTTTACACTCTACACGTCTATGGCCGGCCATCTGGGGTGTTCCAAAACGAAGGAAAGAGTGCTTACAAATTTTTACTGGCCCAAGTGTTTTAGTGACATTGAGCAATTTGTCTTGACTTGTTTAACCTGCCAGCAAAATGGTAAATCTGGACAGAAGTTTGTTGCCCCAATGGTGCTTGTGCCCATGGATGGGGAGCCCTTTAATCGTTTTATTGTAGATATTGTTGGCCCCATCAGAACCTCTAGTAGAGGTGGTTTTAAATATGTTCTATCTCTCCTCGATCCGGCAACAAAGTTTCCCGAGGCCGTGCCCCTTAAAGAGGCCAATAGTCAAAGTGTTGTAGACGCCCTCCTCGGCATCTTTTCGAGGTGAGGCTTCCCCTCCGAATTACAATCGGATTTAGGCTCAGTTTTCGTGTCTGAGCTCATCACTTTATTCCTTGAAAAGTGTGTAATTAAATGTGTTAACTCAATGTTAATCATCCACAGTCCAACAGTGTGGAGCGATTTCACAGAAACCTCAAGGCAGTGCTAAGAGCAGTTTGCCATGAGCATCCCCAAGACTGGGACAGATGCCTCCCCGGTGCTATGTTTTGTAACGGCGGACGCTACGACGGCTCAGGTGCTTGTAGCGCCTCCGGTTTCCTGGTTTGACACGGAGATTCAGCTTAAGGTGTTGCGGTGATTATTGCGACTTTTACGGCATAGGCACAGCAAGGGCTACGGTCCCAGCATGGGGGATGGAGCGCAGGGTCCTAAATTAAAGGGGCCTAACCTTAATACTGCTGGTATTTCACTGCCACCAGCGATGGGAATTTAACCGTTTACAAAGAGCTAAACTAAAAATGGTTTACATATTTATTTACACTTAAACAGTTAATCAATTAGCAAACGAACTGAAGTTTTAAAACTCCCGGTTTTGTTTTAACAACAGGGAATGAAAAGCACACTTTACATTTAGTTTGCACGAAAGCTTTTGAAATAAAGTATTTAAAAGCACAAAGTTTGAATTTACAACATGTAATTCGGTTTCACAAGTTTTGACTAAAACGACGTTTGTGTTTCAGAATAAAACAATCAATTAATTTTTCGAATAGAAAAAGCAATACTGAACGCTCCGCAGAGATGTCCGCAAGATTGAACAGCCTCGGCTGGTTACAATCTATCAAACGGTATGTTTCAAATGCGCATGAAAGATCAACCGTTTCACAGTTATGTTTCTAAGTGATAAAACAGAGCCTTATACCTCCCAGAGTTGCTGTTTCTAAGTCAACTCCTCAAATTATAAAAGCCTCGGCTACTTATAAAGTCCGTCTGGAGTGAATAACCAATGAATCCCACACAAAGATCAAACCGTCAGTTATTTGAATTAATGTTTAAAACAAATAAGGAAAAATATGGTTTTTAGAAAGAGTACCACTCTGACGTTATGGGGTGAGAAACCTAAGATGCCGCTACAGGCGTCACCACCATAATATTCCCTAGCTAGAGAGAGTTTAAGTTACGTTTTTAAACTAAAATTTAGACTTGGGGGTCCTAAATTAAATTTTCAAAAGCTAACAACAAACATACGAACCACTGCCATTTTGCCCGGCATGGCATCCCACGGACACGGCGTCTCCACTCCCGACTGGCGTGACCCTTCTCTAGCTTGAGATCTGTGAGCTGTGCTGACGAGGGATTCTGGGGCTGGGGTTATATACACATTACCGGAAGTTGGCGCGGACGCCGAGGATAGCTACTGGGGTCTGATTGGCCGAGGGCCTCGAGAACAATGGAAAGTGGGAGGAGAAGTCGGTTGAACAAAGGGACTGGGTGCAGAGCCGTTTGAAGGAGTAGGGACATGTAAACGGGAAAGACCGGCCTGTTTTGAGTTTTACTCAATTGAACATTGGGAAATAGGATTGAATATTTACATGATTGCAACGTGATTTGGCTCTTGTTAAAGCTTGATACGTGGCTTTGGGTAATGCAGAAAGCATTACTATTAAATTTACAAGCTTTACTGAAAACTGCAGTGTTACACACCACAACTAGTTTTGGCTGGGGAGGGGGGCAAAAAGGGGGATTTGAAGTTTTTGCACAGTTTGACTTACGGAATTGTTTGGAACAGATCTTTTTAAGAATTCTTTTGGTTTTAATAGTAGTACAAGCCAGTAGCAGTGTTTGGTTGGGTCCAGTCGGGCTGAGAGGTGAACTAAAACATACATATATACACTGAAAATTCGTGTCCGGTAGAATGCCGATGTCTAATTACTTGGACTAATGGCAGCGTTTCTGGGGGTAAAAGATTATTATAAAAAGCTAAATAAATGAATAAATAGTCTAGCTTGATGGTATGCTAAAACGCATAAAGTTAAAGTGGAGGTTTGAACCCTAAAGTTAACGGACAATGTTTGATCTACGTGGAAATTTTTCATAATAGTTGCGATCGTTAAAACACAATAAAAAATATCACACTGCAAAAATGGTTGTCTGTACATAGAACCGAGGAAGCTCCTCCTAAATTACAACTAAGCTAGTGTATTGGGCTTTATGCCCGAAAATAAGAGTAATAAAAGTACATAAATACAGAGTTCAAATAATAATAATGGTGGCCATGAGGCTGTAGCGCTGTTGGTGGTTTTGGTCGATCTTCAAATGTAGATTTGATAATCTTCCAGATGGAAAGTTCAAAATTGGGCTTCCCCAAGAGGCTTGTATTTGGGCAGGCTATCGATGGTGAAATTTGGAACGATTTGGTTCAATATTTAAAAAATGGCTGAATATGCCTCGGCGAGGCATTTTGGGTGCGCCTCAAGAAAAAAAAATTTCAAATTTTTCGGAAAACAGGCGTTTTTCGGTGGCGCTCGTTTACAGTTTGCACTACGTACTGCTCCACACGAGAGTTTTCACACTATAGTTTTCACCTGCTGAAATGGTGTATGGCCGAAATTTGCAAGGCCCTCTCGAGCTTGTCAAAAGCCAATGGCTTGAACCAGACGTTCACCCATCCGTCCTTGAGTACATCCTGGATTTACTTCAGAGGTTCAAATACTCACGGGAACTTTCACAAGAAAATATTGTGAAGAGCCAGCAGAAAAACAAAACCTACTATGATCGTAAGGCAGTTAAACGTAAGTTCAAGGAAGGTGATACGGTTCGAATCCTTAAACCTGATCGAGCCAATAAGTTAGAAATTTATTGGGATGGACTCTGTGATGTGATAAAACGCTTATCAGATACAAATTATCTTTTTAAGAGGTCCCATGGTTCTCAAAAGGAGTCCATTTATCACATTAACTTGTTAAAGCCCTATCTGCCTAGGGAAGGATCAAGCAATCACTTTGTAAAGGCATGAGGCCTAAAATTCCTGTCGATTGGTTAGGAGACCCGACACCAACCATCAACAACTCGGGGACACTTTTTTTTTTCTTAGCGCCAAAAAGCGCTAGGCCTTTTTTTTCACATCCAAGTTTAAAAATTCATATCTCCCTGGAAAATGGACATCATCGACTCTAGTTTGCAGCTCTTAATAAACCTGAACTTTATCTAACATCCTGTGAAAACAGAACTTGAAATTTCACCATACTTTGGTCTACAGCTTCATTTGAAAAAGTGCTCAAACTGAGCGCCGACGCACGCAATCTCCGTCGCCATTTTCCACAAACATGTAAATATTTATTTGTATTTCTCGAATTTATTTCTAGGCATAAAGCCGACTAGCTTAGTGCTGTGCTAGATTACATGTTTATTACGTCTTCAACGTTTTTATTTTACTAAGGTGACGATTTTAGCAACAATGAAAACTTTGACTACACTAGCGTTATTATCTGCGGCTGCAATAATACATTTAACTTTTATGCGTTATAGCATTTTAAAACACAAGCTGGTTTATTTTATCTTTTGCCTAGGCTTTTATGAAAGCATTATTTAACGTAATCTTATCTCATGAACCCTACCTTGTTCATAATGGCAACACAACTACGATTATTTTACCGGACATTTTCAGTGTGTATCTTGTATTTTTATTTCAGGGCTCCGACCATAGTGATCTCAATTCCGAATGCACAACTAAGCCTTTGCCTTCAATTAATAATCATTTATTTTAACTTTGAGCATCAAACTTCGTTTCCCCCCACCCCCCCCTTCCTTCAATAGTTGCAATGCATAACATGGTAGTTTTTATAAAAAAATGTATAGGCCTATTTCACGTTGTTATGAGTTTAATTCAAGCCACGGCCTCTAAAAACACCCAAAGTCGGCAAATCCCTTTGCCATCCAAGCTCCTTCCAATCCGAACTCAGTATTTTTTCTCCCCACCAATCAGAGTGCAAGGCTACCCTAGCCGTCCGCGCTGTCATGGCCGACTTCCGGTAGTGCCAGCCCGGCCGAGTCAGGCACTCCTCCTCCAAAGCGACCCCTCTCCCTCACACCCCCCCCCCCCTCCATCGCTCTCCTACAGGGCCGCGGTTTCCCTTCTACTTGCAGGCAGGCAGCAGGTATATAACCAAGCTGAGGGAAAATTTCGTTAGCATAGCATAGCTCAAGGACTCAGGCTAGAGGTCACTACGGCGGTCGGAGCAGAGATGTCCAGTCCGAAGGTTGCCATGCCGGGCAAGGTAGTGGTTCAAGGGTAACTAGTTTATTAGAATTTAATTTTTGGAACAGAATTTCTAAATTTTTAGTCTTAACATATAAACTTAACTTTTAGCATTTGAGGGAATTTGTGAGTAGCCAAACGCAATCGGCATTTTGGTTTAGGGCACCCATGATTTAAGGATTTAAGGTCCCCTTCGTAAAAACCGGCTTTTTTTCTTTGTTTATGAACTCAGTGTTCATTAAATAATCAAGATCACCGAGATCTCGCATGTGTTATTGTTGAAGCAGGAGTTTTCAAAAAGGTAGTTTTCCTTGTAACACTAATCTTGATTCAGTGTGATTGATTGATTGACTTTAGTGCAAGAGTTGCTAGAGCTTTCAAAGACTATTTTACATTCTGCAAGGGTCATGTTTGTAACTTAGAGAGTTGCGATAACTCAAACCGACTTTTTTCTAGTCCAAATTGTAATGTGAACTTTAACTTTAAGTTCAGTGTCGATTTAATTGTAAATCGTGTGCTTTTAATTGTAAAGCCCCAGTTTTATTTTTGTAACCAACTAGTTACTCCGTGTGTAAAAATCTTGTCATGTTTTATTAAAACAGAAAAGAAAGTTGTTTTGAACAACAAATATTGACTTCGAGTCCAATTTAATTTGCAAGGGTTATTTTAATTACAAAACCATTTTTATTCTAACTCCGAAGTAGGCAAATTAGATTAATTACCCATCGTGGTGGCAGTGAACCATGATTAGATAGGTCTTCATAACTTAGATAGGACGCTGACGCTCTTCTCCTAACCGTGCAGTAGACACGCTATGCTGTTTTTCCGCGAAAGTAAAAACCGCCACTTATGAACTTATCTAAAGTAACCACAAGTACGCCAGATTGTCGGCGCTAGAGACAGTAGGCACCTCAAGACCCTGTAAGCGCCGCTACAACTTCTACAATGATGAACATGAGTTTACTCACCACGACCATGTTTGGACAGGCAAACCTGGTAATGACCATCTTAATTCAAAAGTAGCCATCAGTCTTTTCAAAAAGACAGGTGATTTATCAGTCACAAAAATCCGACTTACTAAAAGTCTTTGACCAGGTAGACGGTGTTTTTTCTACTCTGCCGGGTTGTACCGACATTGTCACCCACGATGTGGAATTGATTGACACTCAGGTAAAGCATTGTAAATATTACAGGCATGCCAAGTTCGAACGTGACTTAATAGTTACAGAGACCAAACGTATGTTAGATCTGGGATTAATTGTGGAAAAGGATTCCCCTCATGGATCCCCCATGATTATTGTACAAAAAGAAGACGCTAGCCCTCGTCCTGTAGCTGACTACAGAGAGCTCAACAACAATACGGTAACCAAAGATTACCCTATTCCTAACATTGAGGAATGTATTGAGCGTGCAGCTAAGTGGAAATACAACTCCGTTTTTGACCTTAACCGTTGATTTTGGTAAGTGCCCTTGACGCCACAGGCTTCAATGGCCGCCACTATCACTACCCCCATTGGGAAGTTTGCTCCCCTTTTGATGAATATGGGGATGAAAAACGCTCCATTTTGCTTTCAGAAGCTTATGGACAAAGTCACTCGTGGCGTGGAGGAGTATGTCACTCCTTTTCAGGATGACACCGCCGTTGGTGCCGAAACGTGGCAACAACATGTCAAAAACGTCTTTAATTTTCTCTTTGCTGTCAAGAAGGCCGGGTTAACGGTTAACACAAAAAAATCACTGGTCGCTTGCAGCAAAGCTACTTTTCTTGGTCACGAAGTGGGCAATGGAACTCGCCCTCCTTCCGAGGTGAAGGTTTTGAGGAGGTGAAGGATGTCCGTTCCTTCCTTGGTTTGGTTGGTTTGGTTTGGTTCCCCACTATTCAGAAACCTGTGCATGCCTGACAGACTCCCTGAAAAAGGATGCACCAGATCCCGTTTTATGGGATGATTCAAAGCAAACTGCCTTTGAAACTTTAAAAACTGCCTTAGTGACGTATCCTGTCCTGAGAACCCCCGACTTCAACCAAACCTTCATTCTGCAATGTGATTGTTCAGACTGTGGCATGGGCTGCGTAGAGTTTGGTGAAGATGAACGTTTCACGTAAATGAACAGACCATGAGCAAAATTACGGGGTCGGCTGAAAAAGAATGTGCTTGTCTGATCTGGTCGGTTGCTAAATTACGGCCCTACATCTATAGGACAAAATTTATAATTGAATCAGATCACAACCCACTTCACTGGCTCAAGCAAATGTCTGGCAAGAACCCCAGATTGCTTAGGTGGAGCCTCGCCCTCCAAGACTATGATTATACACTGTCTGGTACAAACCTGGCAACTTTCACTTAAACGCCGACGCGTTAAGTAGGTATTTTGTTTAAATATTCTTAAATGTTTAACACTTTGTTTTTCAGTACAAATTGACTGAAAGGTAATTTTTGTCTTTTATTATGACATTTTGGTCTGTTGGGAGATCATCCTGAAGAAACTCCCAGTTAATTCCCGTTTTGGCCTTCACACCTAAATTTTAAGTGCCTATGCTTTACTCTTTTTGTCACTATCAACGTCTCCCTTTGTGGGAGAATATTGACAAAGATTGTAACGACACTAATTATATATTCATTAGGAATATTCTATGGGAGTTGCAACTTGTCCTTGGTTGGCTCCTCTTCAAGTTTTAAACGAAATGGTTTTCTTTATAAAAAAAAAAAAACCCGTCTGTCTCACCTCTAAGTGCAAAAGGTTAACTCTGTCGTTAAAAGACTGTTGGTTTTTATCCACAAAACCTCCCAGCGTTGTATTGTTATGTTTAAGTTATGGGACATACCTTAAAACCCTTTAGAGTCAAATTATCTTGTAACCAAGTTGTTTGGTAACCTTAAACCATTCTAGTGGGAGTAGTTTAACAGTAAATAGAGCTAGTCGTTACGGCGTACCCACAGTATTAGATTTTCTAACAACTATCGCAGTCTAGGTTAATTGAAATGCGGCGGAAGGTTAAATTCGCAGTCATCCCAGTTAAAAAAAAATGACTAGACTTAAGCAGAGGCAGAATCCGTACGGGACATATTACCAGAGCAATAGACGGCCTCATTTACTTGTTATAACGAAACAACAAAATTAACCTTGTACTTTCATTCAAACCTAGTGTGTTTCTTGATAAATGTCTTTTGCCCTATTTTCAAATACTTGTACGATATTCCTGCACCAAGCAGCGCGGACAGTATTCAGTTAATGGCAGCAAAAACAGTGTTTTTAATTTGTAACTTTTAATTTACTTAAAGTTCTCTTAGCCACAAAAACGTTAGTCCCCTAAAAATACAAAACGGCGAAGTCATCATTTTTGTAAACAGTGTGTTTTATTTTACGTCAATTTTGCATATTTTGGTGGTCTTGTTCTTGCATATCTTGTGTGCACTAACCCTTCCATTCTAGCTTTTATTCTGAGTTCTAAGGAACCCTGAATAAAATCCTATGTGTGGGGACATGTAAAGGCTGGCCATTGGATAAAAATTCATTTTGCAAACGAACTATTTTTTTTTCTCTGAGCGCACCCAAAACTACAAAAAGACTTAGGTCTTAGAACCTTCGCCACTTATTTAATAATGTACCTAAACGGCCAAACTCTTCACCATTTAATAGCCTGGAACTATATCTACCTCTCGAGGAAGCCCAAATTTGAAATTTCCATCCAGAAGGTTTGCAATCCACAGTTGAAAAAACTCGAGAAACCAACCGCAGCGCTCATCATTTCTGGCCGCCATTATTGTAACTCAATGTATATTTACTATTTGCTTTTATTATTCTTTTAGGGCAAAAAGCCCCAACACACTAGTTTAGTTGTGAATTAGGAGGGGCTGCCTTTGGTACTTAACCTCACATACGTGTGGACACAGGCAACCATTTTTAAGTGTGATATTTTTTATTATGTTTGAACGATCGCAGCCCTTATGACAAATTTCCACCAAGTTCAAAAATTGTCCCTTAACTTTAAAGTTAAGCATCCAAATTAACTTCATGCGTTTTAGCATTCAACTAAGCTAGATTATTTATCTATTTATTTAACCTTTTTATATATTCTTTTGCCCCCAGAAACGCTACCATTAGTCCAAAATAATTCGACATTGGCATTCTCACGAACACGAATTTTAGTGTATATATGTTTGTTTTAGTTCTCCTCTAAAACCCGACTCTGAGCATCCGAAGGTTTCTACTAGCTTGTCCTACTATTAAAACCAAAAGATACTTAAAAAGATCTATTCCCGAAGCAATCCGAAAGTCAAACTGTGCATAAAACTTCGAAATCCCTCCCCCCCTCGCCAATCTAGTTCTGGTGTATAACACTGCAGTTTACCGTTAAAGCTTGTTTAATTTAATAGTATAGTGCTTTATGTATTTCCCAAGCCAAAGTTCTAAGCTTTAACCAGAGCCTATTCACGATGCAATCATGTAAATATTTATTCAATAGTCAGTATTTTAAAGTAAACGCCTTTTCCCAAAGTTCACTTAAGTAAAACTCAATTTGGCCTATCTTTACATCTCCCTACTCCTTCAAAAGGCTCTGCTCCAAAACCCTTTGCCAAACCGACTTCTCCTCCCACTTTCCATTGTTCTCCTGGCCCTCAGCCAATCAGACCACCCGCAGCTCTCCTCGGCGTAGCTCTTCTCCTGGTCGAGAAAATCCTTTGCTCCAGCATAAAAATCCCCCTCAATCCTCCCTCCTGAGCAAAGCTCACAGATCTCTCAAGCTAGAAGGGTCACGCCAGTCGGGAGTGGAAACGTCACGTCCGTAGGATGCCATGCCGGGCAAAATGGTAGTGGTTCGTATGTTTATAGTTTAGCTTTGGAAAATTTAATTTAGGACCCCCCAAGTCTAAATTCATAGTTTAAAACTTAACTTTAACTTTAAGCTTATAGGATATTATGGGTGGTGCCGCCATAGTCGGCATTCTTGGTCCCCCACCCTCATAACGTCAGAGTGGTTCTCTTTCTAAAAACCAAAACTCTTTATTGTTTATTTTAAATGTAACGTTTATCTAAACACTGACGGTTTGATCTGTGTGGGATTCATTGAATCGTTCACTCCACGCGTACTTTATAGGTAGCCGCGGCTTTTACAATTTGAGGAGTTGACTTAATAACAGCAGCTCTGGGAGGTCTGATCCTTTGTTTTATCACTTAGAAACAAAACTGTGAAATGGTTAATCTTTATGCATGATTGAAACATACTGTTTGATATATTGCAACCAGCAGAGGCTGTTCAATCTTGCGGGCGACTCAAGTGAGCGTTCAGTATTGCTTTTTCTACTTGAAATTTTAATTGATTGTATATTCAAAACACAAGTGTCGTTTTGTAGTATCGTGTGAATTACGAAAATGTAAATTCCAACTTGTTGCTTTTTAATAATCTATTCAAAAGCTTTACTTGCAAACTAAATGTAAAGTGTGCTTTTCATTCCCTGTTGTTATATTAAAACCAGGAGTTTTAAACTTCAGTTCGTTTGCTAAATGATTAATTGTTTAAGTGTAAAATAAATATGTAGCCCATCTTTAATTTTAACTCTTGTTAAACAGTTAAATTCCATCGTTGGTCGCAGTGAATACCAGTAGTATTAAGGTTAGGCCCCTTTAAGTAGGACCCGACGCTCCATCCCCCATGCTGGGATTGTAGCACATGCTGTGATTATGCCGTAAAAGTTGATATAATCACCGCTAAACCTTAAACTGAATCTCCGTGTCAAACCAGGAAACCGGGGGCGTTACAAGCACCTCAGCTGTCGTAGCGTCCGCCGTTACCACCTTGATCCATTACCTTTTTATTTGCATTCTCCTTCTTGAATGCTGTTCAACATAGAGAATTAAAAATTGAGGCTGCCCGTCCGAGTCGCCACCCACTGCACAGCTCTAATGCGCAGCATCGTTCATATAAAAACTCGAGCGAAGCTGTGAAGGCAACCTTTTCTTCTCTACGCTCCCGCTGTTCACATCGATCCGGCTATGCCACGAGTAAAAGGAACGCCCAAGGACGGTTCCGCCGTTCCGGTTTCCCGTTCCGCGTCCCCTGCTTCGGCGGATCCATCCTCCGCTGCAGCTGTAGAAATTCTGGAACTCTCAGCGGACCGCGAATCCCTGGATCCGCTTCCTCCGCCTACCAACCCGTTGCTCTCGACACAGCTGAGGCCTCCCCGATTCGCTGCCGACAAGTAGTCCGCTCTCCAGACGTCCGTTCCATACAGAAAGAACTTTCCAAAGCTTAGGCACGTTATGCTCGTCTAAAGCTTCAGCTCAAGGCTCGCAAAGTAGCGGCCAAGCTTGCTTCCGCTACGCAACACACACCCTTGGACTTATCATCATGTTCTTCTCGGCACAGTGTTCATTCCACCGTTCCGGGTTCCTCAGGTCCCCTAACCAGTTCCCAGGTGCACGAACTGATGGACTCATCCCTTCGGACCTTCAAACGGAAGGCCCCTATCTCGGATTACACTTCGGCATGGCTAGCTTCCATTCAGAAGAAGCCACGTTCCGCGAACGACGTTCCCGGACCATCGCACCCAATATCCGTCGTCGCTCCACCACCGCAAAAAGTAGATGAAGACCAATATTATTCACCGGATCCGTCTCTTCCAGAGTGCTCTGATCCACCGTTCCCGGACCCAACTGGCATTCCTTTCCCTGATCTGCTAAAGACAGTTAAAAAAATAGTTCCCGCCCGACTGTTTTCTCTGCAAGCCATCTCAGTCCGCCGAACCAGCCAATAAAAATCGTGGCTTGGCGACGGAATTTGGTTTTGGTCTCCGGGACCAACTTCCATATCAACAAGCGTTACTGGGCCAATCAACCACTTTGCTGACGACACTCCTACGAAACGGTGGCATTTTACTAGGAAATGGTTCCCCTCTTGAACTTAATAGGAACCGCCACCACCACATCCCGGACGGGAAAATTACTTTTTTCGTCCTATTGGTGATGTAAGGGCTTTTTGGCCAAAGCCCCTTTGGAGAGGATACCGGGAGGGACTCCAGCTGTCAAAAAAACCTCCGGAAACCTCGTTTTCACAAACTCTAATTTTTTTTTCTCCAAGTCATGCGCGATCCGCCCTTAACTTGTCCGACCTCCAACTTCAAACCACTGTATCTACAGGAGTTACCATCCGAATTGACCCATCATAGAAATTCTTGAATAGCCACAACTTTATTCTTCCATTCTGCGAAAACAGAACTCAAAATTTCCTTCTGGTTCTCCAGCTACAAGCTTAAGAAAAGGTCACCAAACTGTGCCGCAACGCACACACTTCCGGTCATCGTAACTCCAACCAGTTTGTACATTTGTAATGATTTCTTTTCAATTTTTATAGGCATAAAGCCGATCTAGTTTAGATTAGTTGTGGAATAGGAGGAGCTTCCTTTGCACAGGGACCTAACCTCATAAATAGGATGTGAACTTGTCAAATGTGATATTTTTTATTTTGATTTGTAGCGCTCACAATTTTTATGAAAAATTTCCATGATAACTAAGTTCCATGATAACCGAGGGTGACCACCCAACAATTCCCAACGTAATACTAGCTTGCCCATCCTTCTATTAAAGTCATCCAGTATAAAGATCTGTTTTCCATAGCCAAAAACAAGTATTCTGTGCAAAACACTTAGTTTCCCCCCCCCCCCCCCCACCCAGTATGTTTTTTAATTTTGACGAGCCTTAAGTCAGCCGAAGCAATTAATGCTTGTATGGCTGAACCGGCTCAATTTTGAACATTACCAGATTTTTTTTTTAGAGAAGAAGAAATCTGGTAAAGGGAGGTGCCAGCCCGGGGATTCGACCCGGGAAACCTCCGATCATCGTCGGGGCCGAAAGATTGTCCAGAATTAGCCAGAATACATCCCATAGCTGCTGAAGGAGCATGGTAGCCTCTCACGCAGTTTTGGATTTCATTGCTTGTTTAATTTAGCCTCAGTGATTTATTCACTGTATGAGCATCTCTACGAGCCTTAAAATCCATATTATTTTATTTCCACTTGTAAATAGGCCTTTTCCCAATGTTCCTTTGTGTTAAACACAAACTGGCCGTTATTCCCCAAGCCCAGTCCCAAAGTCGGCAAACCCTTTGCTGCTTGCACAGCCAGCCTGTCCCACCAACCAGCAGTCAGTATTTCTGAAAGTTTCTGCCCTCCTCCAATCACAGAGAGCAGCTTCAAAAGGCCCTTTGTTACCTTGCCTAACTGCCAGTTGACACTGTCCCTCCCTCTCCCATTGTCCCCAACGTAGTAGCTCTCCTACAGGGAGGCGCTTTCCCTCCTCCTTCCGGTTTGCCTGCTAGCATAAAACCCCCCCAGCTCAAAGCATCCACAGCACTGCTCACAGATCTCAAGCTAGGAGGTGGTCGCGCCGATCGGGAGTGGAGACGATGCCGTCCGATTGTTGCCATGCCGGGCAGATGGTTGTGGTTCATATTTTCGCGTAGTTTATAGTTGAAAGTTTTACTTTAGGCCCCTAAACCTAAATTACTAGTTCAAATTTAAATTAACCTCTAGCTTGAATATTTATGTTTTAACTTCGTACATTGGCAGTTTCTGAACTTAGTTAATCATAAACGTCAGGGTGGTTCCCTTCCTAACAACCAAGTCTATCTTACTTATTTTAATTAATTTAATTTAAGTGAAAGTCCTGCTTAAATTGCTAGTGCTCCCGTTGAGCCGATCTAGTTCAGATTTAACTGGAAGTTTCGTTGAGTTTGTGGGAGTTTGAACGCAAACAACACACTGTAGGCCTAATTGTAACTTGCGGCTGCATTTTGTAGTTAGGAGGTTGAAAAACACCTGAGTGAACTTTCTTGATGTGAAAGGTAACTGTTTTCTTAAACGCCAAAGTTCGTTTATTAACATTTATTAATGTAAATTCGTGTTGCTTTATTTAAAGCTTTCAATTGTAAAAACTCGTGCGAAAATGTAAAGTGCATCTTATATTTTGTTAACTGTCTTCAAATAAAACCAAGCGTTTTAAACGCCAGTTGTTTTTACCCAGTTATTAATTGTAGAGTTAAAATATTACGTAAACCCCCTTTTATTCTTAAATCAGGATTTTCTGCAATTAATGTCACTCCACCTGGTGGCAGCGCGTACCGTGTAAAATAGTACTTGTTAGCCTACTTAAATTGATAGGATATTTTCGCTCCGTTCCCCACATCTGACCGTAGCCATGACTGTGCTTTGATATTCAACCAAAACACCGAAAGTATTATTTTTAACAAGACCGAAGTCTACCTGATGTCGGGGATGTTACAAGCACCTCAGCCGTTGTAGCATCCGCTGTTACAGTGAAGGAACGGCAAATACACGTAATTTCGACACATATCCACAGTCGGAGTTTCTCACCGCTGACACAAAACTTCAGGCTAACCCTCGTCCCCGTGCACATTTTAAGCCTAACCACAAGTCCGTGAGACCTCGACTTCGGCTCCGACTTGTTCCTCCCACGCCGAGCTGCTGTTCCAGTATATGTGCTACGAGACAACGATTGCATCCTATGCCTAGGTCTGCGCGCGGCGTCCCAGGCTGACGTCCTATGCACTGCTGCCAATGCATTATGCGAACGCCTTCACGCCTATCCCCCCTCTCAGGATACGCGACGACTAGCGTTCCTTATTCATCAGGTCTTCTGCAAAAGCTGCTTCGCTACATATCATGCAATGAATTGGTTTACCAGAGCCTTATTTAATTCGACTCTCCTCTTGCGCGAAATAGCACTCAATACAGCCACGAACCTTTACGATTCTACCCGTCATTTGCTTCGGAACCAGCCCATCGACGAAACGGAATCACTATTCCGGGGTTTGATCCCTAAAGTGTCTCCTCAGCTCGACGTTTCCCGTAAACCTCGACCCATCAAGAACCATCATATTAAGCGGCAGTGTTCTACGCCCACTACACGTTCCGATGCACCCACTGAAAGTTGGCCTGCACACAAGACACCTGATTCAGTTCCATCCAATCCTCCACGTTCCTCGTCGCCCTTTCCCGTTCGTTCCCAACGGCGCGGACGTGGTCGTTCCTTGGGACGTGCCTCTACCCCAGACAGGCGACAACGTGCTCCATCTCGATCACGTCCCCGGAATCGAGACTCTTATTGACATTCCTCCGCCCCCACAGGTCGTGGGGGGGGGACGACTACGTTTTTTCCTGCCAGCCCGGCAAACAGTTACCTGCGATTCCACGATCCTCTCGATCATTTCTCATGGCTTCAAACCGAAGTTCCTGGTCACTACGCCTCTACGAAATCCACCGTGAGATTGGGACAGGTCCGGCGCGTTAGCCTTACGTCAGGAGATAAGTGCTCTCCTTCACAAAAATGCAGTTCGCATTCTTCAACCGCCATTTGCACCAGGATTCTACAGCAGTATCTTCCTTTGCCAAAAGAAGTCGGGCGGCACTAGACTAATTTTCTACTTGAAACCACTAAACAAATTCATAGTCAATCCCCATTTCCAGATGGAGACTGTTACCTCCATCCGAGACTCGTTACGTCATGGGGATTGGACAGTCTTGCTCGACTTGGCAGACGCATACCTACACATTCCGCTTCATGCCTTTGTCCGTCACCTATTTCGTTTTATTCACGACGGAAGAATTTACGAATTCTGCAGCCTACCATTCGGTCTCAATGCGGCTCCTCGCATTTTCACCATGGTCCTGCGCTCCGTCTTTGCTTATCTGCACCAACAAGGAATACGCATTCATGCCTTTCTAGACGACTGCCTCCTGCCTCACTTCGATCCGGTAACAGTTACCGAAAATCTACGATCCGTCCCGTCTCTTTTTCAACTCCTAGGCTTAGGTATCAACCTGCCCAAGTCTCGCCTACACCCAGGCTACAACATGACCCAGGTTCTTCGACATGAACCAGGCTACAGTTATGCCTTTCCTGGAACGCATCACCAAACACGTAACCTCTGTATGGGCATTCTTCCATCTGCTACGCCACACATTCAGCGAACTTGCCTCCTTTATCGGAACGATCAATTCTTTCGCAGACCTTGTCCCCTACGGCAGCTGGATGGCCCGCCCTCTACACCACTACCGAGCGGACCACTGGGGCGATCCCCGTCTGGCTCTCACACGGCCGCCGCAACAACTCTACTCGTCCTTCCCGTTACAAACTCTACAATGGTGGACGGGCGTGTTGAACCTCACCGCCGCGGTTCCCCTTCACGAACCAGTTCCCCACCTGCATCTTTTCACGAATGCCTCACTCACAGGTTGGGGTGCACACATTGGCAATATCACTGCATCAGGCCCATGGCCGTCTCCACCACAGGAGCACATCAATCACCTGGAACTTCGTGCGGTCCTACTCAGTCTCCGGCATTTTCAAGATCATGTCTCCGGTCGAGTAGTCCAAGTACACATCTACAACACAACCGCTGTTGCATACCTCAAGAAAGGAGGGTAGACACGTTCCTTATCCCTTCATCAGATAACATCAGACATCTTCCGACTCTGCATTCAACTCAAAGTAGAACTTCCCCAACTCACGCGCCTGGGCAGTGGATGCACTAACACTAGATTGGATCCTACTCCGTGCTTATGCCTTCCCTCCGCCACGCCTGCTTCCCACAGTACTACGTAAGATCGCATCATGCCACAGCCGGTTCCTTCTCATAGCCCCGGATTGGCCAGCAGCAGCTTGGTTCCCGGCGTTACGGAGCCTCATCGACGATCCCCGTGTCCTGCCCCACAGTCCGCGCCTACTCACCCAATCCAACGGCACGATCCACCACCCGAACATCAAGGCACTTCGACTTCACAGGTGGCTACTATCATCCAATTGCTCCTAGCAACTGGCATATTTGAAGACGAAGCCATCTGCATCGCCTCCCGAGCTGTCCGTTTCTTTACGACAGTCACTGAAAGCGATGTATTACAGAACAAGTCGATCCAGTCCCTCCCCCTATGGAAGACCTCCTCCACTTCTTAACATCTCTTTAACAGCGGCTTACGCGGTTCCTCCATTTTGGTATACTGTTCCGCCCTGAACGCCGTATTCAGAGCGGCAGGGAACGGAAACCTGCTTACCGATTATCGCATCTCATCGCTTATCCATTCATTCCGTCTTGATAGACCACATATCAAGCGACAGTTCCCTGACTGGGATCTATCCATCGTCCTAACAGCACTCCTGTCCGCTCCTTACGAATCCTTCGGTTCCTGTCGTCTCAGCCACTTAACAAGGAAGGCTGTGTTCCTCATCGCCCTTGCTGCCTGTCTACGGTGTAGCTAACTACAAGCGCTTTCAGCCACGGAATCAGACTGCTTCTTTCTCCCGGGTTACGCCGGTGTCACACTCACGCCACGGGCATCGTTTCGAGCCAAGACCAGAAACCGGACGAACGTACGCATCTTTTTATAAGCCCTTCCCTCTCCAAAATCTTAGGAGAAGACGATGAACGTTCCTTATGTCCAGTACGAGCTCTTAGATTCTATCTTAAAGCTTCAAAACCTATCCGACGAGGACGCACCCAGCTGTTCTTCCCATTTAGTCACAAGACTGGCATCACATCATGCCGAATGATTGCCACTTGGCTAAAAACAGTTATCGTCCAGGCTTATGATGCACTTGATATCACTTGTGCTGACGAAGGGATCTGTGTAACGGCCCACGAACTCCGTGCTATTTCTACATCTTGGGCCTTTCATAACAACATACCCGTCTCGGACATAATGGAAGCCGCCTCTTGGCATCATGCGTCCATTTTCACGTCCCATTACCTTCGAGACATGTCCCACCAAGCTGACGGACTATACCGAATCGGCCCTTTTATTTCGGCTCGACGTTTTCTATGACCCCCGTTACACTCTTCGAACCTCAGTGTGGGGAACCGATCGCTACGGCCAAGGGGGCTTATGTCCATGGCACCCACTGCCGTGACAAAGTCGGTGGATTGCAAATAAAAAAGGTAATGGATATATTTTCAAGGCAACTAGAAACTCCAAAATAACAGTGTAACCTGGTTGATTTCGGTTTCTATTGCCTGTTGAAAATGTACATTACCTTTTTCTATCCCACCCTCCTCCCCTCTTGTCGCCATTTGGGCACTATAGAGGATCGAAAAGGTGGCCTTCTCGGCTCCGCTCGAGATTTTATATGAACGAGGCTGCGCAGTGGGTAGCGACTCGGACGTGCAGCCTCAATTTTTATTTCTCTATATTGAACAGCATCCGAGAAGGAGAATATAAATAAAAAAGGTAATGTATATTTTCAACAGGCAATACAAACCAAAATCAACCAGGTTACACTGGTATTTTGGAGTGTTTAGCGCATACTCCCAGGTATGTTTGGTTCCTGCAGATTGAGTATCCTTAAACTCGTGACAGTTTTGACAGGATTTAACTTTGTTTTCAATATCAGTATCAATCTTAGGCCACCACACCTTTGACCTAGCCAAGCTCTTTAAGTTTAACTACCCAGGGGTGAGCTGTGTAAATCTTTCAAAATTTGTTTGCGCAAAGCTGTCGCCACGACGATCCTGAATTCCCAAAATAATGTATCATTCTCGATAGAGATTTCACTGCGGCGTACAAAGTACGGTTGCATGTTGGAGTTGTCACACACATCTGGCCAGCCATGGTTCATGTAACGGTAAACTTGTAACGCCGCTATCTGTCGTGATAGAACTACTAGTTGATAACTTGAAGAGTGCTGTTTTTACTTTCGCAGAATAAGCACAGCTATTTCTACTCCAGTAGGGATAGAGATTGGGGTCCTAAGCTAAGTCTATGTTCAAGTTAATTACTATCATGGTCACTGCCACCAACTGTGGGTCGTTTGCTTAATTACTAATGTTTAAATAATGATGGTTTTGCGATTATTAAACACTCAAATTAACCTGTCTCGGGAAAACAAAACGGGGTTTCAAACTCCTGGTTTGTTTTTAACATGTATGAGCAGCACTTCACATTCAGTAACTAGTTTCAGATTAAAGTTCACAAGAAGGCTTTGAATTAAAAGCACATAGAATTTTTGTTTGTAGCGGCAGACGCTACGACGGCTGAGGTGCTTGTAGCGCCCCCGACATCATTGGTTGACGAGTACTTCTTAGCATCAGGTTTTGTGGTTATTACTACTTTTTACGATAATAACACA
>JAHWFP010007479.1:55038-67533 GCA_023313725.1 Lithobius niger
CACGCACGCACGCACGCACGCACGCACGCACGCACGCACGCACGCCGCTGCCAGTTGATAACAAGTACTTTCGAATAATACTACAGGCTCATCTGCGTTACTTAGCTAGGTGCCAATGTATTCTAGCTTGGTTTCAGTTGCCGAAGTTTTAGCATACCTTAAAGTATTATCGTTTCAAATCAGCTTCGCGCTTCGAATACTAAGTAAACACAGATGGCTTTCCGTCCGTCCTATTTATTCCAATTCTAACGTAATCAACAAGAAGGCAAAACAATTCAAAAGATTTGCTGTATGTGCCGTCACGCGTCCACGTTATCTGCCTTAACAGAATTAAAAAAAAAACGTGTAATGTGGTTAATACGTGGTGACAAATTACGACTGTATGCTACAAAACCATTTAGCCTAGGTTTTTCAACCGTAAACAATCAGAAAAAAAGGCAAAGGCTCTTGAAAATAAAACGCGCCTGGCTTGTAGCATTCGAATTTAGCCCCTTTCGACCGTAACTCCATCTAGCGGCCAAGCGGTGAAACGTATCTTTATCGTTTCACTTTCTGGCAAGCAGTTGTTCCACCTTCTCTCTCTTCTTCAGCGCATCCAGCAGGACATACGATGCCATCTACCGACGGAATGGCAAATTATAAGAGTAGCAGCCAAGGCCCGCTGAGATAGTAGCTGCACCCAGAACGCAACGTCCAGCATCGCGAACATACAATGCCATCTACCGACCAAACGGCAACTTAATTGGGGGGGGGGGGGCCCCACCCGCGGGGGAGGGAAGGGGAGTGAGACGACGCGTTATGAGCGAGCGAAGCGAGCGACTCCGCTAGTTCACAATAATCAAGAACAACGATGTTTGTTCTTAAACACTCTTAATTTAGATTAGAAAAAGCATTTTCATCGTGGGTTCCAATCTTGGAATACCCAGCAAGCTGAACCGCGTCCGCTAAGTTGCAACTATATTTGACAACTGTAGTTTTCAAGTCGTCCAACAGTTATTTTTCCACGCGAGGATCAAACCGTCCCTTTGTTTACATTTAAGAAATGAACAAAGAATGAAACTGGCTTTTTAGGAAGAGATGCCTACTCTAACATTATGCTGGTAAAGACCAGCAATACCGATAAGGCTTACCAACCATAAAGACTCCAAGCTAGAGGTTAATTTAAATTAGACTATAAATTTAGAATTGGGGGGTCCTAAAGATAAACTTCTAAAGTTAAACTAGTTACTTACAACCACAACCATTTTGCCCGGCATGGCAACCACGGACGTGACATCTCCACTCCCGACCGGCGTGATCCTTCTAGCTTGAGAGATCTGTGAGCCGTGCTGACTGAGCTGGGCTGTTGGGGCTTTTTTATGCTGGAGAGGGGGGGAAGCGCGGACGTCGAGGATAACTGCGGGGGTCTGATTGGCTGAGGGCCAGGAGAATAATGGAAAGTGGGAGGAGAAGTCGGTTTGACAAAGGATTATGGTGCAGAGCCGTTTGAAGGAGTAGGGATGGAATAAAGACAGGCCAAATTGAGTTTTCAACGCTTCAACTTTAAGAAAGGCCTTTGCATTGGGAAATTGATTATTGATTGAATATTTACAAACGCACATCGTGAATAGGCTCTGGTTAAAGCTCTTGAGTTTTACTCAAGTGAATTGTGGGAAATAGGCCATTACTTTGAAATACTGACTATGGAATGAATATTTACATGTTTGCAACGTGAGTAGGCTCTGGTTAAAGCTTAGTACTTTGGCTTGGGTAATACATAACCGCACCAATATAAAATTTCACACGCTTTCACTGAACCCCGCCGTGTCATCCCCCACCACTCGTTCGGGCGGGGGGGGGGGAGATTGAGGATTCGGATTTTTAAGCACAGTTTGACTTTCGGATTGCTTCGGGATCAGATCTTTACAAGTAACTTTGGTTTTTAATTGAAGGACAAGCTAGTAGAAACATTCGGATGGGTCCAGTCGGAGTTTTAGTAGAGATTTAAGGCAAACATATATACACAAAAATTTGTGTCCGGTGATTGCCGATGTCGAATTAGTTCGGACTAATGGTAGCGTTTGGGGGCAAAAGGTTATTAAATAAAGTATAAAAAGGATAAATAAACTAGCTTAGTGAATGCTATAACGCATTTAAGTTAATTTGGATAAATAACTTTAAAGTTAAAAGACAGGCAACGATCGTGGTGGGTATTTTTCATAGGATGTTCAACATAATAAAAAATATCACACTTAAAAAAGTTGTCTGTATCCACATGTATGTGAGGTTAAGTACCATAAATGGAAGCCCCTCCTAAACTACAACTAAGCTAGTGTTTTCGGGCTTTTTGCCCTAAAAAGAAAGCAATAAAAATCGAAATACAAGATACAAGTTTACAATAATGGCGGCCATGATGAAGGAGCGCTGCGGTAAATTTGGAGTTGTTTACAAATGGCGATTGTGAAAGTTCAGGAAGGAATTCTTGAGATCGGGCTTCCCGAAGATTTAGATAATGTGTTGGTCTATTAAACAGTTGCAAGATGGGCCGTTTCTGTCCATTAATAAAAATTCGGCAAAAGGTATAAGACCGAGGTCTTTTTGACGTTTTGAAGCGCTCAAGAAAAAAAAATGTTCCACGAGTTTTTTGATCTTTGGAGGTCATGTATCCTCTCCAATCGTTTTTCGGCAAGCCGACATTACATGTTACATTATAAAAATTCTCACTTGAACTTTTCTGAGTTTACAGAAAAATACACTAATCAAGTTTGGCTGGAAAAAGGTTTGCACTGTTTCAGGTAATGTCTACACATTAAATACAATAGCCGGGGTTTAAAGAAAATGAATCCACAACTTGCTAAAACACTCCACAACACAGGCCAACTTGGAATTACCAGGGTTCTACCATAAATAATGCCACAGGACTTAGTCTTTTGATTATTTATGCAACAACCATCTTAGCTGTGCAGTAAATAAGAAAAATAAAGTTAGTTTTTTTAGGAAGGGATACCTTAAAACCCTGACATTATATTACACTGATCCAGAAATGCCGATTGCTTAAGTGTAATATAAAAATACAACAACAAGCTAAGAGTTAGAAGTTAAGTTTAAGTGAGTTTATTTAGAGTTTGTCTAAAGTTTAAAAATAAAAATCCGCTACTAGTTACCTAACATTCGGACCTTGGAAATCTCCATCCCATCCTTCGTAGTGACCCTTGGCTTATTGTCGGAGCATGTGCTAAGGAATGCCTGCTGGGGACCAGTATTTATGGGGGAGGGAGGGTGCGGACCGAAGGCGGGCTGGAGGCCAGGCTTCCTTGGAAGAGGGAAATCTATGCTTTCTCAAGAACTGGCCACCACGATCGTTACCTGCTTTCTGAATTGGCCTTGGAAAGGGAGCGACTATGGGATTTACTCTGATTGGCTGGAGCTTCTGAGCTCTGAGTGGCTGGAGCTTCTGAGCTCTGAGTGGCTGAATCCAGGACTGTTAAAGCCGTTGAGATTTTGGGGTTCTGGAATGGCTTGCTGGGCTTTGATGGAAACGGTTTTTTAGACAAGAATTGACTGTATCTGACTTGAGTTTTCAACGGATTTATACAAGGATTGGCTTGAATTAAAGCTGCACTCAAGAGCTTTGCCAAGAGCACATCGGAAATGCAAAACTTGAACAAGTTTTAATCATAAACTGTGATGTTCGGCACCACGACTATTGAAGAAGGGGGGTGGGGGGGTGGAGCTTGCAGCTCAAATTGAATAAACTGTTTAACAGAATGAATAATATTCGTGGTAGAGGGCTATGTAGAGGTCACTACTGTAGGATGGAAGATCCCTGAAAATAAACAAGATACACTGCTGTCCGCTATTTTTTAAATACAAAGTTAAGCCGTGTTGTCCGAGCTAGGTAGGGCTAATGGGAAAACGTTATGTTAATAATTATTGCTGTAAGCATTAGGAGATAAAGCTTAAATGAACTAGCTTATAATTAAAATGCTATAACGCATTTATGCTTTGGGAGCGTTATTTACAGCCGTAAATAGAGTGGTTGTAGTCAACGTTTTTATAAAGACAGAGATCGTTACCGCTGTGCAAATAAAAATATTAATTACTAAATTCACGTGTATGTTTAAATGAAGGCATAGCAATGGGATGCCTACATTTGCGCCCCCTAAAGCAAGCACTAAACTACGGGGCTTACCATAAATACAAGTTGGAGAAAAATGGCGAATAGCGCTTTGTACGTTACGGCAATTTTGGAGCATTTTTGTTAACGCTGTAATTAATTATTGGGAAGGAATTTTCGGGATCTGCTCCTGCAGAATGAAAGCCAATGTGTTGGTCTATTAAACAGAACAAATTCTAGTCGGATCATTTTTCACGGAGATATCCTAAGAAGAAAAAAATCGAAAATTTGTGAATTTCGCCAGACGATCTTTACAAACTTTAGTTAAAAGCTTATTGCGTTTACTTTCAAGAACAAGAGTTTCATTTAACACTGGTAAATTGGAAACGGTTTCCAAAGCTAGAACATTATATTGAGTATCTGCTTCCTCGAACTCATCAGTATTTGGAAGTGGGAGCCGTGACAGTCCATCGGCAGTTAAATTTCGCTTTCCAGGGATATGCTAGAATTCGTAATCATAAGCATTTAGCATTACTGCCCACCTTTGAACTCCAGATTAGAGCCTTCTGATCAGACTGCAATTTGAATCTTTGTCCATAAACGTATTCATGGAATCGCTTCACTCCCCACGCCACACTGAGTGCTTCTCTATCAAAATGACTATAGCCGTGTTCAGCCTGTGTTAGTTTGCGGGAAGCAAAAGCTATGGGTCGTGATTAGCCGTTGGCATATCATACATAAGGCAAGCGCCGACCCCGTAAGGTGAGCCATCACAAACGAGCCTTAATAAACAGTTCTTTTAACTCTGTTAACAGCTTGTTCACACTCTGCCCCCAGACCCATTTAACTTTGGGGCTCAAGTCAACAGCCTGGTTTTTGACAGAATATGAGCAAGGTTAGGTAGGTATTTTGAGTAATGATTAACAAAACCCAAAAAGCTCTGAAGCTCAGGATTACAAGTTGGGCTTGGAGCGTTTGACTGCTTCAATAACCTCAGGGAGTGTATGCAAACCTTCTGCATTAAACATGGCCTAAATATTTTAACTCAGGCCGCGACAGTTTACACTTTTCGATCTTAAGCCTAGCTCCTGCATCTTGCAAAGAGGTTAACAGTTAATTTAACGCGTCGTCATGCTTTCCCCCCTTCCCACTCACGAGGATGTCATCATAGAATGGAAGACATTTGGGAATTGCAGTCGTGATCTGCGTCATGACCCTCTGAAAAATTCCAGGAATGGACTCAAGGCCCAGAGTACACGAAACCAGCGAAAAAGACCCAGGGGTGTGTTAATAGTTAACGCTTCTTGTGACTCTTTATCGAGTTCTATCTGCAGAAAAGCATCCTTAAGATCGATAGGGGAAAATAGGTCACTGCCTGCGTGGTCACTAAATAATGCTGCTGTTGTGGGCAGCGGATAGTGGTAAACTTCCAATTGTGGGTTCACGTTGGTTTTGTAGTCACCTATCACTCTGATTTCTCCATTAGCTTTGTGAACTATCACGATCGGCGTTACCCACTGTGAGGTCTCCACAGGCTCCAGAATTCCTAAGCCCACCAGGCGCCTAATTTCCTGGTTGACTTTTTCTTTGAGTGCCAATGGAACTAGTCTGACACGACAATAAACTGGTTTATCATCAGTCTTTAATTGAATCTTAGCTTTGTAGTTTTTAAACTTTCCCATTCCCTCGAATTCTGGGAAACCTTTAACTATTTCTGCATTATCAACAGGTGTAATGCTTGTTTTAACTTAATACGTTTTTTAACGTTAACTTTTGTTTGCGGGTCGTTGAAAGGATCATAGTTAATTTTGAAGATTGACAACCAATCTTTTCCCATTAAAGCGGGTTTATACAATTTGGAAACTAAGGCATCCAAGTGTTCAGTTTGGCCTTTGACATTTACTTTAAGACTGACAGAATATAGCGTGTTTTCCGCTCTATCGGTGTACGAGTGGATAGAGTACAGACTGAGCTTGAGAGGACAATCCGCAAAATATTTCTTATGCCACTCAATAGGGATTATTGTAGCGTCTGCCCCGGAATCAAGTTCCATTTAAAGATTAACTCCATTGAGGCAAACTGGCATGTTCCACTTACAGATTTTCATGGAATTAACTACAATAACTATTTTATTGGTATGCAGGGGAATTGAACTTTGGTCTGCAGCCTGATTTATTCCAGCAGTATTGTTTTGCAACAAGTAATCATCTTCTGATTCGCTATCGGCTTCAGAACCAGACTCTGAATTTTCGGTTTCAACTTCATGTTCACTGTCAGTTTCGCGTTCTAATTTACGAACTTTCTTTTTGTAACCATACTTGAGTTTACCTTTAGGCCTTGTTTTTAAAACTAGTGCTTGAACTGGGTTTAGAATGTTCGTAAGTTTTAGTAGACTTATTTGAGTTACTGCTACTTGACTTTCTGCACACGGCTTTTAAATGGTCAATGGTATGGCATCTGCCACAAATATAATCACGGTATTTGCATCTGGTTTTGACGTGACCAGATTTTCCGCAGTAGTAGCAGACAAAATCGTTGGATGTTTTGTTACGAATTTGAGTCTTAATTGGGTACTTAGATATAAAATTAACCGACTTAGTGTGGGCCTGAATAACGCCCTGATCAATTTCGGCAGATTCAAGGGATAAAGCTAAGGATGTTGTAGCCTTTAAATCCAGAGTCTGCTTCAAAAGTTCGCGTTGTAAGGTTTCTGACCGCACACCACCGATTAGGCGATCCCTAATCATTTCTTTGTTGATGTCTGTGATTTTGTCGAAATCACAGTACTTCGTTAGCATTTTTAATGAAGCTAAATACTCACTGATGGTTTCATCGGGTTTTTGCGACCTAAAAAATTTAACCCTTTTAGAAACTACTGATGGTAGGGGTTCAACATCATCAAGAATTGTGTTCACCAAATTTGCACACGTAAATGAATCAGGAAGTGCTGGCAAAATAATGTTCAAGATTCGGTCAGACATTTTCTGTCCTACAGAAGCCATCAAAAAATCTATTTGAGCTGCAGGGGCTATATTTTTTGCTCTAAAATAGTAGCCTATCTGGGTGGAGTATTTCTCCCAGTATCGTTTTCACCATCGAACTCAGCAAATAAACCTGCTGTTTTAGAACGACTCATGTTGTCTTCTTCTTCACTACTTAAATTTAAATATAAACTTGAATTAACTTCAGCACTAGCGCTCATTTCTGAATTTGCTTCAGTTTCTACTAAACTGTAAACTGGAACAGTAGTCATAGGTGGTTTACACACGACACCTGTCTCCGGCATAAGCCTACACTTAAATAATTAAATTTAATTTAATTACAATCCAAGTTAATCTTAAATTAAACATGGAGCACTTGAGACTACCAGTTATCTACTTAACAACTAAGCCACCTCAGTATAACTGTAGCCTACCTAGTAATTAGGGTTCGACCGAGTCCAGATAAATACCCGACCCGGTACCGAGTAATGCTATTTTTGACCCGGCTCGGCCTCGGTAAAAATTCGATCGAGTACGAACAGGGTAATAATTATTTGTTGAAAAAATTATATTTATTTTCAAAGTTTCATTTATACCTTCTGGATTCCCCTACAGCTACTTGCACGCAATAGATATTCATTAATGTGCACAGAAAAAATCAGATAAATTGCTTTAATAGTTTTGGAGAACCAATTTTTTTTTAATTACGGGCTGTAAACGAACTAAAATTGAAAATCTCGGTGTTGAGAAAACGTGTCCGTAAGTCGGCGATAGTTACGCTAAAAATCGTTGTTCCCACCTGATAAGCGATAGTGTGATGGTTTATAGGCACCTTTTTCATTTTAGTTGTACATCGCAGCTGCTGTTTTAATTTTTTTTATGTTGTGAAACATTATCTTTCTCGTGATTTTCAACAACGAACTGAACATATGCACTCACTTGAAATCCGAAGTGCGCCATGGCGGCGATTGTGAAATCGCCCGTCAGCCAATGAGAGTGCGCCAATCGGTCAAGTGGTGCCAACTGGGCAACGAGGAAACACGATCTTCCAATTGCTTTGGAAAGGCAGCTTGAGATCGCCAGAAACAGCCTCTTACATTCCATCTGATTGGCCAATGCCAAACAGGCATTGAGAAAATGTGTTGAGAGGCCCGGATAGACGGGAATTCCAGCTTTTCAGTGAACCCAATAAGGTGGCGCCCAGTCAAATGGTTTGATCGTTACCGCTGTCGAAAATGGCCAGTTTTTTGTTCTTGCACTTCGGAAAAAGGAATGAACACCACATTTTTGCAGTTTTTAGTGAGACTACACTCAACTAAAGTGCTTTTTATAAAAGTATAGACATCGTTAACAACGTTTAGTTTACAGAAATCGATGCACAACATATCGGGTAGCGAATTTCAGTTTTTCTCATGTCAATATTTTACCAAAAATTGCATTTTACGACCCGCACTTCCCCATAAAACTTTCGACGTATATATACGTTGTTATTCCACTTGGGCCACATTGTTGCTTAAAGGATTAAAGCCAACAAAGGCCTATTATGAGACAAAGTAACCAAAATGCATTTTATTTTTCATTTCACTTTATTATTATTTATTTAATAACGTAAAGTTTATAATTAAAAAATTTGGAAGAAAGAATTACTGGTATTTTACACTATTTTAAACTTAAGAACGAAACCAAAGTAAAAAAAAAAGCTGCTTATTAAACATAAAGCAAAAATTGAAAATCTACGACCCGGTTTTACTACTCGGACTCGGCTCGGGGGGTATTCATAATTACTCGGACTCGGCTCGGACTCGGTTTTTTGTTACCCGGTCGATCCCTAGTAGTAATTTAAATCAACTGCCTACAAATTTAATTTAAAGGGACTAGGCTTTTTAAATGTTTAGACGTTCATACACTTTTGAAACGTTTTACAATACAACATTATTGGCCTAAGCTTGCAGCACAGACCAAGTTTCACTCGTTTAAGAATAAACGCTACGGTGCTAAATTAAACACCGGCACAAACCAGCCTGAATAAGGGCCAGGCATATCGGATTTACAAGAGTTAATTGAGCAGCGCATTTGCATGTCGTCCGTTTCATAGTACTGACGGTGGGACACGCTAGTGTGTCGCTCTAGAACACTACTTTTGTAAAAATTAACCATTACAAACCCAATTTCCCTCTTCAGTTCTAATAGTTAAGGTACTAAATTTAACTATTATCATCCGTACCACAAAATTACACTGTTTGAAAAAGACTAAACTCTGGTAGGTTTTCAGAGTACTAATTTCATTGCCAAAATAAAAAATTTGCTACTTACCACAAATTCGGAGCACAGATGTGGTTGAACCTAACAAGTTAACTTTAAAATTAACACTAATGCCCATAGTTCCGGCTCGTTGCCATCTGTAGGATATCTGTAATATATCTGTGATGTCCTTTGGCTGGTACACCAACAAATACTGCGTGGGTTGACTAGGGCATAGTGACGACAGACACTGTTGTGTATGTGATGTCTTCGGCAGGGACATACATACCTGAGCCCAGCGTGGGCACCAATGGTAAAGAAAGACACGGACTAACCAGTGTGTAGGCTACAGCTGAAAAGACAGTTTACTTCCTGTTAACTGTGGTATAAGTAGGGAGTGGTACAGGAAGTCATGTGATGTAACAAATGCTATATACAATTGATTGGGCTAACCTATTAGGTAGATTCGGGTAAACTGGGTAGGGCTAACATCTTGAGGCTAAATTGAAGGCAGCCATTGTGGAGCCACAAATGACGACTCCACAGTGTAGGCTACAACTGGAGAGAAGATTACTTTTGTAAGGCTTGTATATATACTAATTACAGTGTTCATGTGACCTGCATGGTCACATGTCGTATGGCATGAAACATTAGAATATAGCAAGCTACCTAGCAATGTGTTAGGAAAGTCTAAGGAGGTTAACATATTGGACCTAACTTAAATGCACCATTGTGTTGTCTCACTGACGACACCACAGGTCGGATAAAAAGTGTAATTACAAATATACAAGTTCTTAAAAACAGCGACTGGAGAATTGCATGCGGTGTCAGTCAGTGTGAGGTTTTTTTTCAAACTGCTGTAGAATATCACTGGGGTTGAGGTTTAATGTTCTGTTTTCGCAGAAGTCAAGTTAATGTTCCAGGCTATTAGGGGCTGAAAATTCCAGTCGATTTCGTCCATTTTTCGTGGAGATAAGGAAGTGCAAAGAGTGAGGTGTTTTTAGATTATTACAACGGAGAAAACACACTAGCACCACCTAACTGTAGTGATTAGAAAAACTCACTTACATTTTCGAAGAAACGGCCGTTCGTCTTCTTCGGAAGTCTCACAAAAGCGAAAATAAAAAGCGTTCGACTACATGCTGTAGCGGCTGGAGCAATAAAAGTTTAAATGTCAAGCATGCGCGTCTGGACCACTGATCTTTATGTGTCTATCGCGATGTGCGAGAAGGGCTGCTGTTGCGTGGATGCAGATCCCATTGGTTTTCAAGTTTGTCGGCCAACTCTGGGACGATTATCTTTTCAATATTTTCGTATGTTGGGCCTGTCAAATTCGTGAGGGGACACGGTGACGAGAGAAACGTTTGATGGCAAGAGATTCAAGTGCTCTTAAATGAGCTTCCTGTTTGGTGGAGGAGGACTGAGGTTTGGTCCCATGCTATTTCGTGTGTGGTTTTTTTGTTTATGTTGAGCAATTCCGTTTTGTTTCTCTCCTCGTCGTGTGGCTCCTATGTAGTCCATCAGTCTGACTTCCAGTTGTCTTTTGGTTTCACCGATATATACAGCTGGGCAATTGTGGCAAGGCACTTCATAGACCACTCCACTGAGATATCTGATGTTGGGAGGAGGCAGGTCGTGACTCAAGGCTGGGACAATGAGTGGGGGGGAGGGGGGGGGGGGGTGGGGGTGGCGCTGTTGCAGTTTTTTTCCTGGTGGGGTACTGGTGTTGGGGAAGTGGAGGGATTTTGGAGGGAGAAGGCAGCTTGCCCTGCTGAAAATGAACTGCAGAAAAAAAGTGCAGTAAAATTGCAGTAAATTGCCTACCTGAAAAAAAACTGCACTTCAAACTACAGTTAAACTTCAGTTTTTTTCCAATAATTGCTTTTGATTGTAAAAATAAAAAAAAAACTTAATATAAATTCCAGCCGTCATTCAAACCTTAATCTTAGAATAGGGTGTAGGGTGAATAGGGTTCTGTAAGTGTTATTCTTAACATACAAGCATACCTAGCTTAATACGCTCTTTGAACTACTGCGAAAGCATTTGCCAAGAATGTTTTCATTAATCAAGAACGAAAGTTAGAGGTTCGAAGGCGATCAGATACCGCCCTAGTTCTAACCATACCTAGCCTAATACACTCTTACATTACTGACAAAGATGCAAGTTGTCATCCAGAATTATATACCTAGCCAATCACTAAGCGTTAATGTGTATGGGTCCAAGTTTTGTATATTATGGATATCCGCTAAAGTTATGCAACTGTTGGCTTGACTTTAAACAGTCAATTGGCATTAATTGTTCTACACCATACCAAGCCTTTATTGTACCATAAAACTTTGTTCATAATTTAAAAATTGACACAACGTCACTTTTAATATTGGTAAACTGCAGTTATTTTGCAGTTTCTGAGTTGGCCTGCTGAAAACTGCAGTTATTTTGCAGTTTTGGAGTTATCTTGTTGAACTTCACAACCTGCAGTGTAACTGTCTTTATTTTAGTTTTTTTTAATTGCAATGTGCACTTTCCACCCATTTATTCATTATCGGTGAAATTTAATTTTTTCGATAATTTTGCCAAAAATTGACGTTAAAATCCACCATTTTACCCTTTTTTCGACAGCAATAGAATATAGCTAATTTTAAGTCAATAGGTTGGCCGCAAGTCACTTAGCAAAACCAAAAATAAGTTCCAAATGGCAGTAGCTAATAATTTTGGCGCTCCGAACCCCCCCCCCCCAAAAAAAAAACTCCTACTTTCACAAATCCCAAGTGTTACACTTTACGCCATTTCCCTCCTTCCGCCCAAAATAAACGTATACCGCCCAAACTGTCTAAAGAAAGACGCAGTCTCTTCCCTACAACAACTTGCTGGAGAGAAAGGATAACAAAGTAAATTCCAAAATAGACAAAACAGAGCAAGAAAATTATCATCAAATTAATGAAACTGAAAATTTTTCTTAACAATCTATATATATAATTACACAGCTTCCGCAACTCAGCCATCGGCAGCAGCCATCTACAGCGCATCAGCAAGCAGGACATACGATGCCATCTCCGCCATCTACCGACGGAACGGCAAATTATAAGAGTAGCAGCCAAGCCCCGCTGAGATAGTAGCTGCGCCCGGAACGCAACGGCCAGCAGCGCTAACAGAACGGCAAATTAAATGGGGGGGGGG
>JAHWFP010007481.1:0-44806 GCA_023313725.1 Lithobius niger
TTCATAATTAAATTTAAAATGTGTAAAGGCTTAAATGGCGTAGGGTAGACAGACGGCACTTCGCAGCTCTGTTACAAAGCCACTTCAACAACAATTCGGTTGCGTCAGGGTCTGCTTGCTGTTCCAAGTAACATTAAAACCCTCAGAAAAACTATCAAATGCTTCGCCATTATTAATTTTATGTGTCCGATTCTACGCTCTTCGATTTCGTCGTCAATCTGCAGAGCTTCGCCATGAATCGCTGCAACAATTTCATTGCCAGTCAAAAGCTGAGAGCCCTGATTGTTGGCATCACGTTGGAGCCACACTTCGAGAAGTGTGCTCACTCAATCAGCGTTTATTAGCCCAGCCAAAATTCAAGCACACGGCTGGTGTTTGATACACAGTTTGCAACATGGGGATGGGAGGGGAGGTTGTTTAATCCCCTAAAAATTTCATCATACAATTGTAATTCAAAGCATTTTTGGTATGATCTTACCTGAGAAACAACGTTTTACCATCAATTACGTTCGTGCTAGCAGTATTTTCTTCCTTTTTATCAGAACCCTCCTTAACTTTATTCTTTTCAGCCTTTTCCTTTTCCTTAGCAGCAGGTTTATCAGCTTCTGAAAACAATAACCACACTAAATCCAAACACACACAGATTGCAGATTAATTTAAAACAATTTTTCAATATTTTTGCAGCTTAATTTCTTTGGAAATACAACTGAAGTTAAAACATTGCCCTAACCTACTACTGTATTCTATTCAAATCGTATTGATCAGGGATAATAAAACTTCCACTTCTACCAAACAAAAATTCAGCAATCTTGTTTTACATCAGTTGTCATTCTTTGCAGAATTAACGCTTCGACTCTTAAACAATTTCACAAAATTTTTATTGCGAAAGACCTTACGATAAACTGTCTACGAAAATAGGGCATTGTAGAAGTGCACAGATACACAATAAAAAAAATAACAATTAAGGCGAGTATTGTTCCCTAAACAATACCTAAATCAAAACATAGTTGCGACAAACAAGGAAGTTCAACCCGAGTGTTGGTGTCATAACACTCTTCTCAAAATTTGGGAATAAACCCAAACGTAATTACGTTCTCAACGTCTGTTGCTCATTCAACTCTACTTTCCAAGCTCTACTCTACTTTTCCCTGTTATGACGAAATGAACGGGAACCTCCCAAAATGTTCGTTATATCCGGTTGTAACAAAAAATTGTTATAAAAAAAATGCTCACATAGTGGTAGTGTAATGAATCCTAAGGGGGTAGGGGAAATTTGTACTTTTTATCCGGAGTTTGTCATAAGAGAACTAAAAGAAAAAAATGGGGGGGGGGGGTGTGACAGGTCTGTTCATTGCAAGACGAAAAGAAATATAAACGTAAAATGGATATATGTTATATTAACCCCTTCCACTCCAGGCCCTATTTGGAGATCACTGCTCAAATACCAAGCTTTTTTTGCAGTGCAGGGAAGCTCACAGGGACTGCATTGCTTATAGGGGCAGCAATTTTTGGTACACTTTAATGTAGACTTAGTTAATTCCAATTGATATAAAACGCCAACGCCACCAGTCATGTCACGTCACGACCACGCCAGCCAAACAAACAATGGGGCGCGCCATTTTGTGTGCACATGCAGCTAAAAATATCGTGAATTGCGCATCTTACAACGCCATCTAGTGAGCAAAGTTGTTACTAAATGTATGCTAGCAGTACCAGGCCTTCAACAAACAGTTTGCATGCATTACCAGAGTGTAAATTTCTCGCTAGAGACACTTAGAACCATGACGTACACATTGTACGTCATGGTACTGAAGAATCCTATGCCATGACGTACAACATGACGTACGCATTGTATGTCATGGAGTTGAAGGGGTTAAGCGAGAAATTATCATGTACAGTAGTTTTGGCCTAGGCCTGCTAGGCCCAACACTTCTCCAGCGTCTACACGACATGTTGACTACGGGGCTAATTCATCCTTCACTTCCCTGAAATCCTTCGTGGCCAAACAAAGAAAAAAATTTGCTTTTTTTAAAGCTTTAAAATCTTCTTTTACATGAGAATCGGTCCTGTCACCGGCACATTTCTGGCACGAACATCTGCAAATCTTTAGACGCTCTTTTTAATTGTAATGAGCGAAGTACGGGGGAATTCCTTTGTCTGCCACTACCTTAGCTTTCTGTTGTCCACGTAGTGGTAGAGAAATCACTAAAAATACTTATTTTCACTAAGTCAAGATATCACACTACATATCTTCGCTTTCAGAGGTAGAGAAAGATCTATACAGTATCAACCGCTTTTATGATCGCTACTTTGGACTCTACCAAAGTACGTTAACGCTGCGCATTTTTCCGACATCGCTATTTGTTTTCTGCTGATGACATGTGCGCGCACGTTGAATGGAAGAGCCGCGTACGTTGAATGGAAGAGCAATTCAGCTTGCTTTTCCTTCCCTCGTGCACACAAGTAGGTTAGCCCAAGTGTGTGGAGTACTCAAGCAACTCAATCCACGTAGGGGAGCACGGAAAAAAGATCGCTTTTTGAAGTTTATGCGGAAATAGGCGGATATGTTGCCGGCTTTAGGAATTTCATTTGAACCCGACGCACGAATCAAATTAGTTATAATTACTACAGAAATACACTGTCGGGAACGCAAAATAGCTTTGCTTTAGGCGGGATTTCGTTATATCAAGAGTTTGTTACATGCGGGATTACAGTAACTGATTTATATAGTGCCAGTAACGGGAACTTTTAACTCGTTGGTTTAAAACGGGATTTCGTTTTGAGCGATCTCGTTATAGCCAGGACTTACTGTACCGGAAAGGCAGCTTGTCACACAAAAAATGCCATTAACGGCTGAAGAAATTTATACCTTTACCACCTTTTTTCTTTGCATCCTCGTCCTTGTCCTTGTTCTTCTCGGTAGCCAGAGACCAGTCGACAATTAGTGGGCGACCTGTAAACAAAGTAATAATAGCTTACTGTCGGAACAAAACCTTCATCTCAGGGAAACGCCTAAAAATCCAAAAAGAAAGCCATTTGAATCAGAACTGTTTGTACCATTTCTAGTCTGAAAAATCCTGTAACTCATTTATTTCAATTAAGGCTGTGCTGGTCATAAAATCAGTACCAGCGGTCAGTATAGAGAGTTGGTATCGGGTAAGTACAGGAACCAGCATTTTCGAAATACACATAATTTATAAGGCTCGGTATTTATACTAGCGGTATCAGTATCAGCTAACTGGTTTTTGCGATATCTTCGCCAAAAATTGCCAGTTTTTGATGTTCCAATACACCATTTTAATCGGTTTTTTTTTAAGTTTTGCAATGGTGCTATTTCAGAGCGATAGCTTCACTCGTTCTCAAATTATTGAACAAAAACCAAAAAGAGGTTCCAAAAAATGCACTTTACTGCAAGATGCTTGCTCGTAGAGCTTTGAGATTCGAAATTTTTCATCAAATTTTGTTTGTGAATATGGAAGAAACATTAACTGTATTGGAAGTAATGCACTGAAATATCGGCATCAGACCGTTTCGGATCGGTCAAAGTTGGTACAGTGAAACCTCTTTATAACGATGTCCAAGGGTCCTTGAAAAGTAAAATGTTATATCAGGTTTATTATTATAAACGATCGCTTTTGCATGCATTGCTGCTCAAAGGGCCTCGAAAATGGCATTGTTATAACAGGTTTATTGTTGTAAGAGGTATTGTTATAACGAGGTTGACTGTATCGGCCAAGCCTTAATAATTTACCATTCCGAAGCCACAATGGGTAAATATGTTTTCATCCCTATTCCCTAGAATACCGACCAAATTAAATTTTTACATTATTGCCTGCTTTAAAATGAAAACTCCGACAAGAGATACAGTTTTGCTTCTCCCCAGCCAACACTCCCACTGATAGCTGGATCTATGCAACTGAAGTGCCGTGCAAGCATAGAATGGATGCCATCTTCAATGTTCTAGGATAGTGGTTAATGGCAACAATGAGGCGAGGCAGGGTTGGTAATAGTGCAGCTATTCTAAGCATAAACAGATTTACCCATTCTACCTATGGAATGGTAAATCATGCCAGGGCAAGAAGGCAGACTGTCTTATAGCGAGGATAACCACCAATGTACTTGCTAGTGAGTAGGGTTCCTGTAGGGTTCCTTAACCCTTTTAGGCCTAAGCGACAATATGTCGTTGCAATTCCACTGTGAAAAACCCGAAACGACGATGTATCGTTCGCCCGGTTCAGATGAGTTCTAAGCCCTGTTTAAAAAAAAATTCCTATTGTGTACATCGGAGGCGTAACTCCGATTGAATTAGGTAATTTGGAACGTATATTTTCGGTTTATTTAGGTTAATTTAATTTAATATCTTTTTATTACCTTAAGTCAACGTTATTGTTGGCATCGTCGCCAAAATAGACGTGAAATTGCGTTTGCTGAAAATAGCCCTTGGTAGATCGTATCTCCGGAATGACGCAACGTACAGAGCCACCTTGGTCGCGTTCGAGAGAGGGGATTCCCAATTTTCTGGTCCACGAAAAATGTCACAACTCCAACCTCACTGGCTGTATCCCTCCAATGAAATGTCCTATTTCAACGGCCGTTGTTCAAACGCTTCGGCCTCGCGAGCTATATGATTGGCTCGTTCGCAGCACGTGACTCTTCGGCCGTTCGCGAGTGATGTCACGCGAAGCGAGTCAAGGTCGCAGCCATTGGCGCTAGCAGGAGCGCGTCGCATTGCGGGCAGCCGGTCATTTGGTAGTGAGCTGTAATCGATCGTGAATCTCGAAGAAATAAAGTAACTTTAAACTATTTTTACGGTAATAAAACATAAAATAATGATTTCGGAAGTAATAACACGCGTTGTGACGGAAGAATATCATGTGGATGTTATCATTCTGAGTACTGCAAGTTGAAACTTTCGTTAGCGATGTTCACGTAGTCGTACTTCAGGATTTTTTTAAATAATGAAAACGTATGACGATGGTCCCAATTATATTTCTGGTCAATAATTTACAATATAATTATTACGTCTGCGAATTTTTATACTCCTAGACTGCATAGTTTTTTTTATTAAAATTAATTTTCGTGAGGCATTTAACTTGTTCATGGCAGCCATAGGCTTTCTCACTCGAGAATTGAAAAAATGGCGTAGGCCTAAAAGTAAGGTTGGGACGGTTAAACGTTTAAACGGTTAACCGGAATTTGAACGTTTAAACGTTTAGCATTTTTCGTTTATTTGTAACCGAAAAAATGGGAAAAGGGTACTAAATTTGTAAACATTTGGTTGGAATGTCTCGCATCATACTTAGCTGTTTTTTTTATTAATTATTTTATTCTGATTGGATATCCATAAATTTTGATTATATAATGTACAATACAACCTCAGTTATCCGAACTGAGGTTTTACTGTATCCGATTATCTAAACTGCTCTTGGCCGAAAATAGCGAAAAACTTCGGCCAAAGAAATCGCTACACTTTCTGAACTGGGCGATCTTGGATTGCTGACAGCCACTGGTTAAGCTTCTGCAGTATTTTTTACCTACTCTGCCATTTTTTAAAATGTTTTTATTACCCTAAAGTTGTTTAAAGTCCTCAAATATTAACGAGCGTCGACAGCGCTCACGCATTCCAATTCCACTGCGAGCCGCCATCTTTGGCTCCTAGCCGGCTGTTCAGAAAGGACGCATGCGCACTTGCTTCAATGGAAACGGCCGTTACTCGCTGTGCGTGACGTCATTTTATGACTGGCCCTGACGCGTCCTACAAGCACCTAGCATGAATCAACCAATCGGAGCTCGCGATACTAAAGGAGGCACCAGTGGCCGTTGAAACGGAGCAGTTTATTCGTTGAAATTAATGTCAACATCGATGGCAGTCGGAAAGGGGATTTCCCCGGAATTTCCAGCGTTCAAACGCGACAAAACGGCGGCTGCATGTTGTTCCGTGATTAATGTGTCATGATCGCTTAAACCACGTGCTATTTTCATCACACGAAAGTAATTTAACGGCACCTACAACAAAAATAATAATCAAGGTAAATAAAAATGTTAGATAGGCCTACTGCAAGATTTATTTCCCGCATCGACCGATCAAATAGATGGAATAAACTGGTACCCGGTGTTTACTACTAGTCTGTTACGATTCGATGAACTTATAGGTGAAGTTTGAGAGGTTAGCATATTTTTCCCCCGATAATCGTTCATAATGCTTTATTTTTTTTTTCTTAATAATTTGCGGTATTTAAGTTTATCTTTGGAAATGTAAATGTTGGTTATTTAGTTTTAATTTTAGTTAAACAACAATGCAGGTTTCCAAGCTTTTTTTTTTTTTTAATTTTGTTGGGGGGTGGGGGGGAAAGGAGAGAACCGTTGAAACGGTAAACGGTACATTAGGTTCGTTTAGTAAACGTTTAAGCAAATAACCGGTTTTTCCCAACTCTACCTAAAAGGGTTAAGGAAACGTGGTATCACCAAGAAAGTTCCCATTGTGGAAATAGCTTCCTAGCGACAGATCTTCCCGCACCGAAGGCCTTGCTGAGCCTGGTAAATCTGAACTCTTTGACAAGTGTTAAGACCAGCCGCTTCAAAGAAGAAGTTGATGGCGGACGTGTCGGTCGTAGAGAAGAAATAGGAATTTTTGCCAAATTAATCGCATACGGTCACGGACGTTTAATAAACAATTTACGGTAGTTGCATGGGCCTAGGAAACTAAGAAACATTCAAAGCTACAATCTTCTTCCAACATCACACAATTTCATATAGAAGAAACTCGCACAGTCTTGCTAATTTTCTACAGCAATGCTACTGTCGTCATCAAGGCACTTCAAAGGTAAAATCAGGACTCTGGTCAGATTCCTGCTGTTTGCCAGAATTAGAATTTGGCAGAACACGTAGCCTCCTGTATTTACAAGGTAGTGGGCCATTCATGCTGCTACTAGCTCACCAACACCGAACTACGTAAGTGCCTCCCCACGAGGTGTCTTCACTTTTGGGTAAGAAGAGCCCTGAATATTCATAAGTTGGAATCCATTCTGCTCATGGTGTTGTATAGTAAGGCTGTACTGATCAGCATTTGTTCTGCCGAACAGATTCCGATCAGTCACAAATTGATTGGTGTACCGTTCCGATTTAACCAAACCGATCGCTACAGATTTTTAACAATATTTTTTTCTGGCTTACACAAACTTGTATGCTAACAAATTTGTAGGCTAATGAAAACACTGGAATACATTTTTTTTTTACCCAAATAAAAGTAAAGATGTCGTTATTAACCTTAGCCTACATAATGTAAAACATGTAGCCGTAGCCTAAATTAAAACAAAAGGTAACAAACATGTGGAGAAACAGAATTTATTGTCAAGAGCATGGCAAAAATCGAAAATCAGCACAAAATCTGTTCGGCTAAATCTGTTTGGTACAGCTTTATTGTATAGCAATGGATTCCAGGCACCTTAGATGACTGGCACCTGCAGAGTTTGAGGGTCTGCACGCAACAGTTATCTAAGGGGCCTGGAATCCATTGCTACACAACACCACGAGCAGAATGGATTCCAAATTATAAATATTCAGGGCCCTTCTTACCGAAATGTCAGACACCTCGTGGGGAGGGACCTGAGTGGGCAGTTAGTCCGGTGTTGGAGAGCTAGTAGCAGCACGAAGGGCCCACTACCTTGTCAATACAGAAGGCTACGTATTCTGCCAAATTTTAATTCTGTGCAAGAATGTGACCAGGGTCCTAATTACACCTTTGAAGTGCCTGATGACAGTAGCATTGCTGTTGAAAATTAGCCAAGACTCAGTGTCTTCTATATGAAATTGTGCGATGGAGAAAGATTGTAGCTTTAAAATTATTCAACTGTTTCATACTGGTTTCAACTGTTTCTTCTAAACTGGTCATGTTTTTAGAAGAAACATTCAGTAACCACGGCATCCCGCCCCCCCCTGGATATTAGGACTAAGTGGTTGTTACGTACCCAGGAAGTCTCGCCCATTCATCTGCTCGATGGCATTCTTTGCATCGATTATTTTTTCGTACTGGACAAAACAAAAACCTTTTGCCCTGCCACCTGCAAAATACAAAAAAGTCGGTTAACAGATGAAGAATAAGCAAATATTAAAATTCAACTAATCAGATCTTCATTACTACCTCTGCGCTTTGGATAAGAGATCTCCTGTATATCTCCAAATGCATTAAAAGCCTTGCGAATTTCTGCTTCTTTTGCCTAGTAAAAAAAGAAAAAGAAAACGAGGTTAATTTAATCTTTATACAGTTTGGATGTTAACAGGACATAGCCTCTCCAATCCATACTTTCATGTGTCCTATGCAATGCATGTATGGCTTTTGCAACATTTATATAAATTTTGAGTGAATGTTGCAAAACCGTTTCGTACGAGGGGGAAAAAAACGAAAAACAGACATTACAAGATAAATTTTTATTTATCCTTATCCTTCATAATTGGCTTAAATAATTAAAGCTCAAGCTCAAAAAATGTCAATACTCGTCACATCATTATTGCTAATTTTCGATAGGCATTACCGAAAATTAAATATTTTCAGTCCTATCTTCGTCAGGCAGCAAGAAACGTGTCAACTACAGTCTACATAATTGTATGCACTCTTCTAGATGGATCGAATTCAACCGAGAACGATTCAAACTTGATGCGTCTGTGGCCCTCTGTATTTAGGAGGCCCACGATCATCTCTAAGCTGCAGATGACATTTAAAGGTGAGTTGCTCTCCAAATCTTCTGCTGACGAGGTATTTAATTGCAGGAAAGGATGGCCCATGGAGATTCATGAGGGGTTGCCTTGTCAATAACTCGTGCTCGATTGCAATTGACTAACCCCGTCAAGTGTCTGTCATTTTTGGAATTGGACAGTAGGAGGGTTGATGTTTTGTACCATGTTATCTTGTGAGCATTGCCCATGTTGTGCCACGAAGATAGGAGGGCTGAAAATATTTAATTTTTGGTAATGCCTATCGAAAATTAGCAATACTGATGTGATGAGCATTGAATTTTTTTGAGTTTGAGCGTCATTTGTTTACTCTATACAGTACTTCTATCTCTCAAAGTAGAATTGTCAAATTCTTTGCCATTGTTAACGCTGTATGCCCAAACCTTTAAAGCTTTCTTAGCTCCCTACCAGGAGGCATACCTGTTCACGCCCCAGCAGGCAATGCCACCAATCCTCCACATCGTTTGGTAAACTGTTTGGTGAAGGTAAGTATTTTAGGATAAGTAAAACCAGATTTCATTTTTAAAATTCCCTTTTCACTTTTATCCAAAAATACCTCCCTTTAATTAATGGCCCAGAGCTATTTGCACAAACAGCACCTGTAATTGTTACACTACAAAGGTATCCACCTCAAGCAAAGCTTTACGCACCGTCTTTAACTTTATTGACCTAATCTCGATTGTTTTTCCCCGGTTGTCAGCGTATAGAGCACCCTACCGATATCTGTTAGTTTGAAAACACCGGTAACCGGTTGATACAGTGGTATTTTAAAGACATCTCCAAAACAACGACACAATACCACCAACGTAGAACAAACACAGTTCAACAATTAAATTTTCGGAGAACTCCAATCGCCTTCAGAATATCGCCAAAGCCACGAAAAAGTTTGTTTACATCACAGTGTCTTAGTCAAATCCAAATTTGAACGCTCGCGCACGTCAGCACGAGAGATGAAGATTCTCCCAGAGAACTTGTTCTCGCTAGGAGAATCTTTATTTCTCCATCGCAGAATCCTCCTCACTGTGTTACAAGATTGGGATAGATTAGGAAGCAGTGCACACCTCAGAATTGCACCGAAGATGGCTGTGGTGACTTTGGTCCCACTTGGCAATCATTCAGTACCTACACCCCAGACCACCCAGGGACCCCACTCATCCGCCACCTCGGCGTCGAAGTAAGGGTCCCAGAGGAGGCCCCCGTGCTCCGCAAGGGAAACAGTCCCTCCCTAGCGCAGGCCAACAGCCGGACGAACCAGGCTGCCCACTGCCAGTCTGGTGTCACCAGTCCACGATGAGCTTGTCTACTCATTGTTGAAATAAAGGACACGGGTGGTGGGAAGGTACGGAAAGAACGGGCCCCAGTTCCCGCTGAACGCATCCACCAACTCTGCCCCTGGGCAGCGTCCCCACGACCCAAATCGCTGCAATTGGGCCCTCGCCCCCGATGCGAACACGTCCACGCCTGGCGTCCCAAACCACCTACAAATCTTTTGGAACGCCGCAGTACACAATCGGAAGTCAAATCTGTCCCAGAAATTTTGAGAAAGACCATCCGCTGCCACATTTAACTTCCCCGGCACAAATGCCGCCTGTACCACACAATCCAACTGACTTCTACGCTGCCCTACGCAACGGACCATGGCATTAAGCATCTGGGACTTCGTCACCCATTGATGATTCACGTATGCCACGGCCACTACCTCATCCGAAAGGATTGGCACGACCTGTCCCCTGACCAGGTCTCCAAACACGTCTAGCGCTTTTAGCATAGCCAATAATTCTCTCGCTTTTATATGCCAGGCAGCTTCCCTGGGCTGCCACCTCCCCTGCGGCTGCTCCCCAGCCGATGTCCGAAGCGTCCGTTGTCACCACTACTGCGGCCTCCAAAGAGACCCAGGATTTTGCTAACACTGAGCGACTCAGAGCCTCCGCCCACCAGTTCAAATCCTCGCAAGATCCTTGCGAGAGGCTTCCTCCGTGCACTCCCGCACGACACCAGGTCATGTTGCCACCAACGCGTGTGCAATTTGCCGTTCTCCACGGCACACAACAAACTTTCTGCCAGCCCCAACAACCTTTGAAGCTCCTTAACAACCGTGACCGGGTCTCGCTGCAGTCCCGCAACCAAGCGCACCATACGAGACAAGCCTGTTTCTCAGGTGCCAGCACAAAACGGGCCGACTTTAGATCCAACATCATACCCCAAAATTGCAAAGCCTGCGACGGTACCAGCACACGCCTTCTGTAATTTACGAAAATCCTCACTTCCGCAAGGTTGCCAACACTCTCCGCACATCCCGCCGCACACCCGCTGTGGACGGGCCTATTACTACAAAATCAAAACGAAAATTAACACGTGTACCGGCCCGGCGCAAGAAGCGCCCCACCACTGACATAAGCTTCATAAAAGTACCCGGGGCCGAAGCCAACCTAAATGGCAGCACACAAAGCGGTAAAGACAACCTTGCCAGGAAAACATCAACAACCATCGTGCACCGTCCCTTATTGCCACTGCATAGTACGCTTGAGACAGATCGATGGTTTAATCACCCTGGCTGTAAATGCTCTACTACCCTCGATAATGTATTTAAGTAGCACTTCCGTACCACTACAAACTCTTGCAAGCCTTTCAGGTTCAAAATTATCCTGATCGATCCGTCTGGCTTTGCCACTGAAAAAATTGGCGACACAAATCCTACACTCCCGTTTTTCACTCTCTCAATTACACCTTGAGCTTACATCTCGCTCAATTTCGGGGCAATTTCCTTCGCATCTCAAGTAATGGCGGCCTCGCTGAAACCGCCCTCAGCGGTGGCGTTTTTCCCAACTCTAGACCAGCACCGTCCACAATATGCAACACCACCGGCGACGCCCCAATGGCCGCCCACTCTGCCCTATGGCCTCTCAAACGTCCAGCACGCCATGTGCTCATTATTTTCAAGGTCCGTTCCAGCGTTAGTTTTCCAACAATCCAACCGCACATACAACAAATATCATCTACTCAAACTCGGTAGAGCCGATGCCTTACACGCCCAAAGGTTTCGCATCGCCCAAAGAAAAAAATTTTTTTAAACCGAGCCATTCGTACCATTATCACCACCAACAACCACTTGTTCCACCGTCCGCCACGTGCAGCTCCTGTCGGTTCGGTCAGTTACCGACTCCAAAAATGGGTTTCACACATGAACTCCCAAACACACTTCTCTTCCAAATTCCGCCACACAAACAAAAAATAAATACTACGAACCTGACAATCCGTATTAAACCACTGCCGCCACGTTCTCAAGAAGCAATTATATCCACGTGCGGAAGCAATTATCTCCTAACAGGTCGCCACGTTATTCGTTCTCACATATCTGCCGCTACCATGCCGGCCGCCATCTTAATACTCTCCAACCAGTATCGATAGAAATAGTCATCACCAACCGCGTAGCCTCGTAGCCACGCTGCTTCGCTTGGAAAGATGGCGCACTTTAGTTCAACTGCGAAAACGATCGTTCGAAACAAATTTAACTTAGTAATAAACAATCTTAGTTTAAGACTGTCTGACTGCACGCGCCAGCGGCAAGAAAAAGAGTGGGTGGACGCGAGCAGGGCAGGGGGAAGTGGGATAGAGGTGTAAGTGACGCAATATTTTGCATAAATGACTGCATTAATGAGGTAAAAATGCACCGTAGGCATAGGGAAGGATCCCAATCTGTAACATAGTGAGGAGGATTCTGCGATGGAGAAATTCTAATGCCCTAAGGTAGTACAAGACCTCTGTTCTGTCTAATGCCCTCCATGACAACCACCTTAGGGCATTAAAATCTCTCATCATCAAACAGTTTGAGATGAAAGGAGTCCCTCACATGAACATTGCATCCCCCAGCTACACCAACATCAACCTGCTGGTTAGGCCTGAACTTGGCGCGGCCCTGGACAGAGAGTGGGCAGTCCAGTTCCACCGACAGATCAGTGGTCCTGCAGACGTGCGCGAGCACGAACATTTAGATTCGACTAAAGACGCTGTGATGTAAACAAACTTTTTCGTGGTTTTGACGATATTCTGAAGAAGGAGATTGGAGCTCTCCAAAAATTTAATTGTTGAACTGTGAACAATAGTTCAACGTTGTTGGTATTGCGTCGTTGTTTTGGAGATATCCGCTAGTTTCATAGACTCGGCACATATCCCGGCGTGAATATTTAAAATAACACTTTAAATTATCGTAATTTTTATTCATTTTTATGTCTTAATTTAGTTATAATTTTAATAAACGATTTATGGAAAACTTTGTTAAGATCATGATCTCCCAGCGTCACTGCGCTGGATTTCTGATTTTCACTGCTGATTGCTGCTGACCTTTGTCACCGGGCTCCACAAGAAGTAATGTTGCTAACGATAGTCCAGTTAAGTTAGGCTACATTTAGGCAACATTTTACAGTCATCGGAATTATTTAAATAACAAAAGGTAAAAGAGATGGTAAATAAAAGTTTATGTACTTAAGTTAATTATTGAATAAATAAATAGCAGCGTGAGTGAGAAGTTAAAACTTCCCTGAAAAATAACGATGCCGCCCACGATCTATTCTTTTTTTTTCACGAGATGCTAAAAAAAAAAGTGTGGTTGGCGAATTCTGTACAAAAATAAAGAATGGGAAATTCATCACAGTGGCTACCTGAGTTAATATTTAGTCGCCATTACACATTTTTTAAATTTGCATTTGCTGAATTAGCGACCACATTTCTTGAGCGCTGGCTGCAACCAGAGATGACCAGAGATTGGCCGTCTCTTATTTCAGTCACTAGTAGTTTTCTGTCTTGCAGGAAGCGACAAATGAACACTGCAGAAACCCTTGGGACATACCAGGACCAGGAACCCTGGGGTAATGACAAGCTTTCAAGGAATGACTTCTTAGCCTTTTCATAAACAAGACCACTTTTTCTAGTGGTACCTTCGCCGCAAATGAACGAAAAAGGGTCAAGACCTTGTGGGCATATGCCCTCATGACTAGTATTTCCTCGAAGCAAGGCAGTCTTACGACACTGCATCCTCTAAACCAACTTCCCCGGAAAACATGTAGGACCACCTCTTCCTTAGTCTGCCGCAGTCCATGGCTCTGAGCCAGTCATTTCCAGATACACCCGAAATTAATGTGCAACCAACCTCAACCCCGCTACCATCGGTCCGCTGTAGCCCCAGGCACTGCATTTTGCGCTTAAGGGCTCATAACACACCTGTAAAAAAATATAGCTTTTCACCTACTTAAAGGAAAAGAATGAAACTTGTGTAATTTTTTCCTTAAAGATCTGGCCTGCACATCCCAATTTCTAGTTTTATTATAATTGGCTGGAAATTGTTGATCTAACTGTCGAATGCGCTGTACAAAGATTTAGTACTGCGTGTAAGCAGCAAATTCTTCAAGAAAACTGCACTTTTTGAGGATAACATAACCTCCCGTGTACTTCATGTCCACACGAAGGAAGGGGTGCCACCTGAAACCTGTTCAAAAACCAACACGATGGCCATTTTATTTAAAATAGGTGCAACACACTAAAAAAATTCAAAATTATACTAATGTAAGTGTGGTGTCAATTGCTACGTTCTAAGGTCTGCCGAATTTTTAAAAAATGCTCTAGAAAGGTGCCAGGACTCAACACGACAAGATGGAGGCCAAAATGAAGGCAAAATTCAAGTATTTTTCATAATTTTAAACTATACTTATAGGGTAGAGGATAGCGCTCAAACACGCGAGTTCGTTAGCAATGACTAGTAACCAGCAAACACCGTAGGTCAAATTCGTAGCGTAGTGTTAGTAATTACGAGCTAAGCTGCGGCTGGTTCTCTATGCTGTAGCACTGCATTTTTCTTCAATTCACCGTAAGTTACAACTTTAAAGTGATGCTGTAGCAGGTCTAATTTAGATGAAATTTTTTAACATGGGTAATTAAAACGATTTACTGTAATTAAGCGCTAAGCTATGGCAGTTTATCAACGCTGCATCACTGTGCTTTTTGCGTCCCATTATCAGAAGTTACATCTTTAAACTACTGCAGTAGCCATTCTATGTAAGATTAGTTGGTATAATTAGGCTTAGATGAAATATGGAGATCTTTTCCACTAAGTGCCATTAAAATACATCCATTAATCATAATTAGAACTGCTACTGCATCACTAAGGAGTAAAGACGAAGACAATTTAAGTAAGCATGGAGCTATAGCACAGATAAGCACTTTGCTTATCCCCTAATTAAGATAAACAGATTTTATTACTACGTTGGAATATACATTTCGCCACCTTTCATATAATCCTAATTACAACCATTTATCATAATTATAACTGCCACCGCGTCACTTTAAAGATGTAACATGCGGTGAATTGAAGAAAGCATGGGGCTACATCTTAGATAAACGGTTGTAGCTTACACACTAATTACAATAAACCGTTATAACTACCCTTACTCGAAAATATATATCTCGATCTTTCATGCCTGTCAAGCCTAACAAATCAGAATGGCTACTACATCAGTTTAAAGCTGTAATTTATGGGTAAATAGACAAAAATTGCACCACTACAGTGTAGATAAACTGCCGTAGCTTAGCTCCTAATTACAATAAATCGTTTAATTACCCTTGTTCCAAAATATACTTCTTTCATCTAAGCCTACTTGCATCTATTTATCTTAATTGGAATGGCTAACTGCTGCAGTTTAAAGATGTAACTTGTGACAAATAGACACAAAATGCACATCACTACAACGTAGAAAATGGAAAATATACATCGCCACCTGATATCAAAGTCTAAATACATCCATTTATCTTAAATAGAACGGTTACCGCATCTCTCCTCATTAAAAAGATTCAGTTTATGCTTAGTTGGTTGGTTGGTTGGGGTAGTTCGTCTTCTCCTCTGGAAGTAGAAGGCTACAAATATGAGAAGTTTGTCAAAAGAAAGCAAATTAATCCGTTTGTTGTGTAGGCGTATTTTTAAAGTCCGAGCTGGGTCCTAAATGACTGAAAATAATGAAAAATGGCCATTTGCAACAATCAGCCAACAATACATGTCGTGATTGTTGCCCAAATTTTTTCCGAAGTTACCTGGAACGTCCAACAACGATCTGGCGGCAACAGACCAATGAGGAGCGAGTCCCTAAAGTATTGACCAAATGCACGGACGGGACATTGGTCACATCTAAGGCTCCGAACCTGTACCCCCAGGCTTGTCCCTTATTTGATTAGTGCCTTGGCCCGATATGGCCAAATTGCAGCGATTGAGTGAAAACCAGTGCAGTCAACATGGTATGACAGTAGACTTACACTGTTGCTCAGCCTCTGGGCCATGTTCCGTTGATGGCTTCACTTCTCCCACGTGATTGGGTGTTTGGTTCTATCTCCGTGGTTAACATTAAATTCAACTCCAACATTCCATGGGTCACTTGGCATCTGGTGTCTAACAACCCTTAGATACAACAGATTTTTTTTTTTAATTAAGAAAATAGTGAGGTTGCCCAACAGAGCATCCGGTGAATTCCAACCCAACAAAAGCTTGAGACGTTTTGATAATTCAATCCCAGGGTTACTGAATTTCTCCGAATATAAGACTGTACTTTTTTCAAATTTATACCTTAAAACAGTAGTATCGTCTTATACTCGCACGCTAATCCATTAACTCGGTAAATAAATTTTGGCCGATCTTGATGTTGAATACACCATTTTAATTGTTTCATCGAGAGCTATGCAAAGGTGCTATCTCAAATCAGTTGTTTAAATTGCTTCTAGATTTGGAAAAAAGAAAACAAGCAAAACAGTGCTGTCCGTAGTGTTTTCCTGAAAAGGAAAGTGGATCATGCGCATTGAGCTCCTGCTCGATCAAAGTGAGGCTTGTGTGTGGTGGCAAACAACATGTATTTCAAGTTTAGTTGGGAAAATACGTCCAAAAATTAGACAAAATGCAAAAATATAACTGGGTAGTGGGTAGGCATTTAGAGATAGAAACCATTTACTTGTACACCAAAAAATAAAATGTGTCTTCCACTTAGCAAACCAAATGCAACATAGTAAAAGTTTGTTTAAATTCTTTTAAGAGTTATTTTTTAGAGACCCTCCGACCACACACTGCAAAAAAAGTTCTTATAAACATAACCTTTAAAAAAAAAACACTTGGTTCACAACAACTATGTTACAAATTTAAAAAGTTTCACTTACCTCAAATTTAACGTTTCGTATAATAATTCGACAAGACTTGTCAGACTTATCAGCTGCAGCATTCTCTTTCTTCTTTGCTGCTTCAGCCTTTTTCGCATCTAGAAAATATAATTAAGTTTATTTCCCATTCATTACAGGTTCTTGTTTGCAAGAGCATTTAGTTTTTTGAGAACTTCATTAGGGCAGTTTGCAGCAAGTTTATTCGCCCGCTGGTCCTGTAGCACTTCTCCCACGTAGCCTTGATGCCCTCCACTTCCCTAATCAATTCTAATGTACAAACTTCTGAATAAAGGTTGATTGGACATTACAAAGGAAGCATATGTGCAAAATTCCTGCATATTACCGGGTTACTCAGTGGCCACACAGCTCACACTTTAACGGCATTTAGGGGCTGAAAATCGTGCAGCAAACCAAATGCACACGCAAGGCGACCGCGTCTAAACGAACTATGAGCAGATAATGGAAGTGCACCTAGCGGTGCATGGCGCACCCTGGCTATGAGCACGATGGCATGGTGGCAGTTTAAGAAATCTGTTGTGGGTTAGGACAATAAAAGCTTTTTATAAACGTAAACCCTAAAATACAGTTAAACGCAATCTAGATTTTTTGTGTACTTCTTTCACCACGAGCCACCATGTCGAGTTCCAGTGCAACAAATACATCCAGAAATACAAAAAATCCATGCAATGCATCGCTTTTCTAAGATGCTATGAAGCCTTGCAGCAGAAACCTGCAAGCATGAATTTATTCCCTAAGTTGGTAAAGCATCCGCAAAACAAAAATCGTAAGGCACACCAAATTAGAGGATGCGAAAGACTAACTTGCTTCGACCTTAACTTAAATTTTTTAATTAATACTGAATATTACTCAATTATAAATATTACGTTTAAGTTCTATTTATATTTTTTATTCATAACTTTAAATAAATATATACACATAAACATATGTGAAAGTGCAGTGTTCCTCCGGCTGAAGGCCTTAAGATGATCAGTAATCATAAAAAATTCACCAGTTTAATGAAGTGAACTGAACTCATTTGTCAAGCATAAACTGAACTGTAAGTAATTATACTGTTAAAGACGTACACCAATTGAATTACACAATCACAACTTCAACAAATCCTCAAATCCTAACTACATTAGAACAAATTTTTCAGTGTCCCAATTTTTTTTTAATCCAAATACATATTTGAAAAAGGATAGTTTGAATTTATTTTAAATTTCCATGCTGAACAGTTGTCTAGTCAGAAGAATATGGTAATTAAAATCAACGATTTATCAGCATCGAAAAAATATTGGAGTGAAAGAATGGGTATCAACCTTCTCCAATGTCTGTTGCCATTCGTCATTTGGTGAATGGAAATCAATAGTTGGCGACTTGGAATTTAGTCGTACTCACCAAAACGGCGACTAGATGACAAAGACTCAAAGAGGGATATCTCTAACCGTAAGAGTAGAGACGAACGGTTTACGAGGGCTGTATACTTTTATTAATACTAAGGTTAAAGAAAAACGTATAATCTAGTAAATGTATAAATTAGAAAACCATGCATCCTGCAAGATTTATTTGGCATGTGTTGAGCAGAAATTGCGAAATGGAGAATGCTTTTTAAGGTATACTGGCAAAGTAGCGCCTGCTATTCGAGAGGGTTGGTAGGATATCGAAGAAGGTAGCAGTATCGAAAGAACGGGTTCACACACATCTTTATAAACAATTTTTCATACTTTTTTCAAACCCATTTTTTTTTTTTTTTTACTTTTCCATACCTGTTTTGTGACTTTCGAATAAAAGTTAGGACCCGTGACCCTTACAAATTGTCAAAACCGTAATTCACACAAACCGTAATGTACGACTTTTCTTAAAAAATCGGACCTGCAGGTTACGAGAGTGCGGATTATACAAAGGTTTTTTACCACACTAAAACAAAAAAAGGTCCATTTCTCAATAAGCCCAAACATTCACCTACTCACGCTGCAGGGATACAAATCAGGTGAAAATTGTAGGGCTGGTCGATTTGAGATTTTAAATTGCGATTACGATTTGAAATTTAAAATTGCTATTGTGCTACGCGATTTTTTAAAGTTCATTTTTTGTGAAAAGTATATTTAAGTAGTAAAAACAAACTTGGAATACGACTAAGTCAAACTCAAAATAGAAAAAAAACCAGCGATGAAAATCTGTGGCAAAGAGACCGTATTGCCTACTCTAAAAAATATAGACGTTTTTATTCCGGTTGAATTAGGTATTTCGAAGTGTTTATTTTTCAGGTTATTATAGCGAAAAAATCTCAAAATCGTAATATTATTACCTTAATTGATGTTTTATGAACAGTTACCAAATCAAACTTAGTGTGAAATTGTGTTTGTTCTATAACCCTTCTGACGCCAGCCAGAGAAGAGCACCTGCTAGCTCAAACCAGCCAGTTTTTCGCAGTGCAAGAAATGATTGCACGTCTTTAAAATTCATGTAACACTTTTTAAAAACGTTGTAGAGGTTTCATTTTTTTAAACAGCTCGTAATACTTAGACCTTAACCCGAACATTCACAGAAAAAAATTATAAGGCATATTTAGGAAGGGGGAATTGGCAAATTTATAACAAATCTAAAAAAATCTAACATAGTACTGGGTTTGAGAGCAATTTTGACCAACTTTATGTGCTGAAAGAGTACTTTTTTTGCATCAACGTAATGATATATCTGTTATCCTTCTTCACACCAAAAATTAAACAAAAATGTGTGAAACTTTTTTTAATTAAATAAAATTGTCACGTCTGTCAGTAGTGCATTAATCGCTCTCAGGAGTGGCAGCTTCCTTTTCAACAAATTTGGGCCTATTTTGTAGAATCAGGCACGTAATCACACAGCCGTAATTTACATCCATTTGGCAAGCTATTCTTAATGAAAATCTTATGAGATAGTTGGTTCTCCTTCATTAGGGCTGGAAAAAAAAAGCATTTTATTTTCAGTTGTTCCAGTGGTCAACTGACGAAGCATTTCAGCAAAGCGTAGGCTAAGCCTATTCCCGACTCGGACTAGTTACATCGAGTAAATCTCCGAAATCCATATTGTTAAAAAAAAAATAACTCCAACGAAGAAAAATCATTTCTCAAATATTCACACTTCTAATCCAACCCTGAATTTGCGGATATGGCGGCGGCGTAATGGATTGAAATAGAAGGAAACCGAGCAAGCGACGCGAGACGAGCAGGATGGCTGCCGCGGGTTCAAGGCTCAATGGTCGGCAGCGGCGGGTCAGGCTTCCGTGGTCGGCAGCGGCCATTCTTATCGCGTCGTGCTCCGATCCAATCGTACGCATCGTATTTCGACTCACATAACGAATTATCCATCATTTTCAATAAAAAAAAGTTATCACAGTTCTCTTTAGTTTTCTCTCTCAAAGACGTTCATAATTTGCTAATTTACCTCGGTTTAAAGTGGTGCACGATGTAAATCAAAATTCAAATCGGGAGAGTCGCTACGTGATGCAATGGCTGCCATCTTTTTTTCTTCGAAACTCACGGGGGCAGCGAACATTCAGTGCGTCCCGTTTGGCAAAGCGCTTCAGCGCTTATCAAAATCACTGTCCCGTTTGCGTAAGCGCTTCGTTTGCTGAAGCGCTCTGACTGTCCCGTCTGGGGGTGCTGAGAAAGTGCTTCGAAGCAACGCGAAGCAGAAAAATTGGTGCTTTTTTTGGCTTAGCTTCAAGATGGCCTCCCTTGTACGTGGACGCTATCGAAGTGACTTGAGATAATGGCTAATTTTTCAGCCTAACGGTCGACTCTACTGAGACTTAACAGACGCCATACCGATAATTAGTTTTGTGTGCTCGCTGAAACACTAATTTATAAAACGAATTTTTAAAAAATAACGTTGCAATTCTTTTTTTCCTACTGACGTGTGTAGCGAGTGAGTGCATCGTTCGCAAGTACGTGCGAACACACATTTTGAAACACATTTTGTCACACATAGTCACACATTTTGAAACATATATCGTAATTGTTAAATGTTTGCTTAGTTTGCCGACTAAATCCCTTCACTGCAAACAGCCTAACTAAATCTACGTCGTCTACACAGTGCTGGAAAACAACTGGCGCGTGCGATTTTTACCAGGAGCCCAAATATTCACAAACGAGTTATTTTTATAAAAATGCCAGTCACCTTGTTTCCTACGACGATCGTCCCGTTTGCTCGCAAAGCGCTGAATGTCTACTGGTGACGTCAGCATTGAGCCAAGAAAGCTATTTGCTGAAGCGCTTTGTCCAACACGACATAGCTTGGGAAAAAATGCAATATTATTGGCTAGAAACTAGTCACGTAGGCAAAATTGGCGGGAAATTGTAGCAGACACATGCCTTTAGTGAATAAACGCTCCAGGAGCGATTAATGCACTACGCGGACCGACGTACAGCTCGATAAAGTGGCTCCCGTAAATTGTACGGGTCCGGCGCGCAATGGTTGGCTTGCCCTCCCGTTAAATTCACAGGTCTGGCGCGCAAAGGGTTAAAACACACTTGGTTCAAGTACTCGTGAACTCGTGACCCATAAAACGCATGCCGCTGGCTTGGTTGCGAGCGCCTTTGTGAAGTGACGTCAAGCGATGCACGTCGTTGCCAACTACAGTAGAGCGCACGTACATGCACATCATATGTGGATAGCACGAATCGAGGGCCACCAAGATGGCGGCTCGCCATGGACAACAGTATGACGGAAATGTTACAGCTCCTTGCAGTTTTTTTTTTGGAAAAGAGCTATAAACTTTAATATACATTATTAAAAATGTTAATTACAGTACTAGGAAGTGGTATCAGCGAATAACTATCTGATCTCAAGATTCCATGGTTGTTTTTTTTATCACAACTAACTGAAATTTGCTAGGCTTACATGGTTTGTCTCTAGTTTTCACGAAATTGAATTTATGGCTTGCTTCAGAGCTTATTTTTTTTTAGCAGTTCAGGTTCTATGTTTCATAGACTGGTAATTATTTTTTAATTAATCCTGAAATAAGTGGCAAAAAAATCAGAGCCATTTCTTACTAGTTATAACTTACTTAAAAAAAGTATTCTACTTAGAGTTCTGTAAATATTTTGTGTAAATTACTGTAGCCTACTTTTTAAATAACAATTTTTTTAATGATAATGCTTCTGTAAGATGACAACAACTGTTTCTGAACATTCCTAGCCAGAATAGGCCTATAGGTTTTTTAGATACTGAGACTTTAATTTTTTCTTATCTTCCAAAATTTTACAATAAATCGTATTATTTATATGAAATAGTAAATCTAAATTATCGTGGGAGAATACGTTGAATTGAAGTGCGCATTGTCAAGAGACGGGTATTTGGCATCACTAGTGTAGGTCTGTAGCCCAAGTCAAAAGCATTTTATAAAAAAAAATCACAAATCGCAATTCTTTTACGTTTAATCGCATCGTGTGATGAATTTTGAACACTCGAAAATTGAGTTTGAAAATACTAATTTACCCACGTTTTGCCATGCATCTTATGTAATAATTCATGAAAACTTGGAGCTCGTTTCAAGATATCAGCTGTTTTAATTATCAAGCAACAAATTTTATTATGCATTCGAGCATCGTGTGGTTGATCGCTTACTCAGTGCTGGTCAATTTCCTGTTTCAGCAAAAAGATAAGAGCACTTGGGTCTAATCGATAAGCTGCCTTAGCATGCGCTAGAATGGTATTTTGCGTGGATGAACGGTCGTGCGCTGCTGGTTATTTACAGTACCAATCGTTAAACGTGATAAAAAGATATTCAGTATAAAGGTTGTATACAGTACAAAAAGAAAAGATAGCTTCTATTTTAGCTTGGATAACAAGATAATGTGTTGGAAGGCCAACAGCCTGGCATTAAGGTATGCACTAGGGAGGTCGTGCAAACTGCGTTAAATCTTGCATACCCGCGGATTATACGAGTTTTTTTAGCCAACAGCTTTATTTTTTAGTGGTGCGGGTTACCTGGGAGGCGGTTTATACGTGTGATATTACGGTAGTTTTGACGTTTCAGATCAATTTAATCTTTATTATAATATCGGAGGCCGGCTAAAAGGAAAGCCTAAAGGAAAACCACTTCTCCTCTCCTCGCGCCCACATTGAAAATGCACTCTCCCACTCTACCTGCAGCCAAAAAGGAGCCAGGCATAAGTGGTCGATCAATCTGACAAGTCGTCGGGAAAATGTCCCGGGAAATGTGACCGGCCCCGTGCATAGCACGGGCTTCCCTTCCTCTAGTTAAACTATAACAGTTTACTTGTTAAGTACCTTGGGTAATCACTTCTGTAGGCTAGAGACACTACTACTTGTAATTAGTAGGTTTGGACAATTTCTTTTTATGTGAAACTAGTGGTTGCAACGGTTAAACATGTAACCGATAACCGTGGCAAGTTCGGTTAAACAGATTTTAATTTCCGTGTTCGTGTAACGTAATCTATTTATAGACCACCACAGCATCGATGACCACGCAGCGCGACTTAGTTAAAACTTGACTTTCACTACTTTTCTCCCTCCCTCCCCCATCACCAGCGGCCAAACTCCTAAACTAGACTCGTCTTAAGGCACCCGGAGTATTTTGCGCACATGCATTCAATTGAGCTGTCAATCACGATTACAATTGAATCATGAATCGTCAGAGCTACGTCTTTCTTTCACCACGTGAGCCAAGTAATGGTAATACTTTTCTTACAATGCTACCTTAAGCTTCTGCTGATACTGTTAAACGTGAATTGTGTGGCACAGTTTTAAAATATGCAGGCGGATCAACTGGATTCATGAAAAATTATCTTGCTGGAAAACATGGTCCTACAACGCTGGCCGGTAAACAACCGACTATTGGATCCTTCTTTAATCCCCAAAATACGGATCCAGCACTTGCTAAGAAAATCAAAACTCTTTTGTTGTGACCAATTAAATCTACGATACGTGATTCGTTGCGATGTCGCGTTACCTGGGCACGCTAGTGCAATATGTTAGTTTTAAGCCTAGTTCGTAAGTTTTAGGAGAGAGTATACGGCTTCCACGCCTTTTAAACTCTAACAAAATACAGTAAATACCTACGATAGCTTAAACAATGGTATTCGTTTATTACTAAACTGTTACGGAATAGTGCCAATAAACAATGGTCTACGTTTTCACTAAAAAAAAATTTTTTAACAATTGTTTTATGAACATTGTTAATACTCGGTTACACGGTAACCAAACGTTTTAAAAACAGGTTAAACGTTTAATGAAATAACCGGTAATTGCGACCACTATGTGAAACCAAAAATGCAGACCCAATAAACTGGGTGCACCAGTATCGAAAGTACTGGAAGTATATCTAAAAACTATCAGTGTAGACTATTGAGTAGGTATCATCGATAATAAAATAATCGCAATCTAGTTGAGAAAACTGGTAACGCACAGCTCTTAGAATGGGTAAAATACCTGGAAGTGTCATCTACAAAACGCTAAGGGAAACACAGTTGTGTATGCTCCTTATAAGCTCTATCACAAAACAATCCGAAAAAGATAAAAACTTCCCAACGTAGCCAGTTGAACATGCTATTTAATCTCTTTCGTGATGTCCTTGCCCCACAAACTAAAATGTGATTTGAGACTTCTTTATACATGTTATTTATACTAGGCTACAGCCATCGTAATATAATTTACTGTACCTTCTTCCACGGCTTTTCTCTTCGCAAGTTTTTCAAACATTAAGTTTGCTCCTTCCGTTTCTACAGTTTCAATGGCTTTATCAGCAGTTTCTCTAAGAAACAGAAAACAATATTAATAGACTGTACAATGAACGATATAATATAATTAATATATATACGAAAAATAATTCACTTAAGAATTAAAGTCACTTAAAAGTACCAACAGTCAAGTGACTTAATTTAAATAGTTTATTGAATGGAGCCCAATTATTCAATATATTGGCAGAGCCAACAAAGCCTATAGCAACCAGACACAAAATTGCAAAATGTTGGTTGGTTGCACTTCTTTATTCTGGGTGGAGCCCAAATGAAAGGACCTATTGGAATGAAATTTACTACATCACTTGAAATCCAAGAAGTATTGTTAAGCTCGAATATGTTGTAAATCGAACAATGATTACAGAAAAAAATCACACTATTTCAGCGGTCGAAATATTCGGATGCACAGGGGCAAATTGCACTCCAGAAGCAACTCTTGGAATGCAAAATTGCACGCCGAAGTAGACTTTTTCATAACTTTTGAACCGCACAAGCTACAGACTTGCGGTTTGTGGCATTTTAAACAGCTTGGTAGATTTCAAACTTAAACTCCATTTTTTACTACATTTGGGTAAACTATAGGTATAGTTTTCAGTTGAAAAGTTAAGCTAGTTTTAAGCAAAGTGCAGGGAAACAGTAGGCCTACATATTATTGTGAAGCTGAATGTTAGAATTTTCAATGGCTATAAAATAGACTGCAGTGTTGGTTTACATTTGGGGTTTGCACTCCAGTAACACATTTTGGAGTGCAAATTTGCACCCGGATCAAAGTTTGGAAATTCGACCCCTGCTATTTTGAATTTATTGTCCAACACTCCCCACTCTAAATTTGGAATCCTCAATAGTTAAGGAACATTGACAAAGCAAACACCTTGCTGCTGGCGACCAAGTGAACTTTTTTATAATCTTTTAAATCGAACCTTTTTGACCCATAAAACAACTGCATTTGCACTTTAAAATTTAACAGACTTGTAAAAAAAATCGTAGCTTCTCAACCACTTCAAGTAAGGGAATGAAACCAGTGTCTTTTTTTCCCCCCGTTAATGTACTGGCCTTCATTTCCCACTTTTTCGTTTTACTGGAATTGGGTGGAAGTTTTTGATCAGATCAATAGAAAAGCTTGGTTTATTTAAATACAGTAGCTGCGGACATAATTGTGCGCTCTCATCCCTAAAGGGTTAATTACCATCAAAAATTAAAACGTTGTTGCTTCCTGATAACCAACACTCTTCTTCGAAGTAATTCAACGAACTAACAACGTTTGATCATTGAATTTTAATTTACCGGACAAATTTCCGAGCTGCTTTTGACCACTTTCACACTGTAGGTTGTCCACAATCTTGCAATTATGGACAGTAAGCAATTATAGGCAATTTGGTTTCTCGAGCCACGGCCAACTCGAGTCGAAATGGAGTGTCTTGCCTCCTGACCCTAAGCCAGTGCACGAGTGGTCCATAAAGTTAAAGCCTCTTAGTACTGCAGTGGTAGAATAAGATTTTGACGATATTAAATCAACCTGGGCGAAAGCAGCTCGGAAATTTGTCTGGTAAATATGATGGTTCGTTTCACAGTAAACAAAGTGATGACTTTTTCATGAATTTTAATCACAACAGAAAGGTAAGACAGCAATAAAAAAAAAAAAAGGTTGCCGTCAAAGATACATTCACTGCATTTTACAAGGGTACTGCGAGTATTCTCTTCAACATGGCTTTAAAAGTAGACTACGGGAATCTATACTTTAAATTTTCAAGACAGTTTACATGGAATGAAACTAAGCACCAGAAAATACGTTATACCGCAGTGCACTTCATTAAAACATCTGCGTGCAACTTTCTAAATTCCCCGTTACCACGGCAACACAAACGCAACACCATGATGCATGATAAAAAGCAATCTCCAACAGTTCTGCTGTGTACTGGTTCAGTAAGCTGCACCGATTTGTGAAAGGGATGGGTTGGTTTCATTTTTTGGCTTACTTCGGTTCCAGTTATTTCCGTTTTTTCTTTGGTAACAGTATTATTTCTTCATTCGTCAAAACTTGAGTCACAATTCAGAGAATTATGTAGAAAAATTACCGCTCATTTTTCACAACGTTAATGTCTTGCTTATTTTCAATGGCAAACTGAAATCTTCCTCAGGCCCTTAGACAAAAGTTTTTGGCGTCTTTCCACCTATGTCGTCTGCTACGAATTTGTAACTGACGCTCATTGCAGCCGCCAGTGTTTTGTGGGTAGCGTCCTCAACTAGCTCATCTAGCTTCCACTTCCAGCCAAGCTGTTTCAGGTCTCTACCAATGATGTTTTTCACTCGAGAAAATTTAACCCTTGAGTATTCATATACGAAGCACCTCCAAGCATGCTCACTGCATGGAGTCGAAGCATAGTATTAGGTGAGACAGAGCTCAGACGCTGGTGACTTAACAATTCTAAGAATGACCGGCATCTGAGATGCCTAGAATCAATAACCATACCTTCCCCAACCAAGTTTGTCCCTAACAAAGCATAAACCTTTCAGTCTACTATCTCTCAGTTATGAGGTACAAGGTGCTAAAACCGCTTCCCATGGCTTCAATGAGGGGAGATAACAAGGGGTTTTTTGTTACTCAGGGGCTGAAAAACGTTGAATGTGGGTACCACCTCATTAGATTCAAAATCGCACATGCTGGACAGAAAAAATGGTCCTTCTTTACACTTTTTTTCCCCCCTGGATAGAAACATTTGTTGGGGTCTTTAGTCTTTTGTGGACCATTGTGTGATAATTTTTATTTTAACTTTTTCATAAAGACTAGCAAACAAACCCACTTATACACATGAATTGTAAACAATGTGGGCTTTTTTTTTTAGGTTGGCAAAATTTTAAAAAAACGAAGCATAGTTTTGACGCATAGTTTGTAGTGGTAGCTTTTATGGAAGAAAGATAAGACTTTTTTTATGAGAGTTGTCAGTTAACATTTTTCTACAAAATTTTCCATTCAGGAGGTTTCCTGAATAAGACGTTCTGTACTCCTGTAGTGCCCAATTTTGAGCCATCGTGATCTTACAATATTGTAGCATGCTGGCATTACTTTCCTCCAACAGTTACAATCAGAAGATTAGGCAGTTAACTGAATGTACGACGTAGTTAAATAAATATGAAAAAACTAGTACAACTAGTACTAGTAACTAGTTTTTTTCTGTGACAAAACCAAGCTAGTATGAATTCTGCATAATGGGACAATACATCCATACTAGTGCTTTCTTTTGACTTTTAAATTCCAAATATTTCAGGTATGAACATGGAATTCGTAACATTGTTAAACTTGCTAAAACCCTTTAAAACTGGAACTAGGGATTCTCTTAAAAACAAATAAAATTCTGCACGAATCGCATCAAAATCTAATAAAACATTACATTAATATGCAACCTAACACTATTAACAACAGAGACAAGGGGCTAAAATTACTTACTTTTCATCAAACTTAACATATCCAAACCCACGCTTGTTTTTATCTGAAATGAGAATGTACAGCTCTTTTAATGCCCCAAGCCAACAGTTCATTTGCAGTGTAAAAAAACATGAAATTGCATATCCCCCCCCACCCCCAAGGGTCGGTTGAATTTTGTTTCTATTGCCTAACAATAAATATACATTAAGCCATGCAAAAAAAATTGTTTGGTTTACGGGCGAGGTTGCAAACTGAAGCACCAGGCAACCAGGCATTTTATTTTATTTAACTGACCACATTTCTTTGATGTGTACCTAGCTCAAGCCTGAAAGAGCTTGCAGTCAGCCTAAAAAAGTGTAATATTCTGCTAATATGTTATTTATGACATCTAGTATTAAAAATATTTTAGTTTTTGCCAAATAACTTCTTAGTAGTTTTAGCTAAAGGCTTGAAATTAGCACCATTGAAAAGCTCGTTTCGAGCCGGTTAAAATGGTATACTGGAATGACAAACGCTGTCAAAATTTGGCGAAAATGATTTTTAGCGGGTGGACCAAGATTGATATAAAAAATTTTGACCCGCAATGATTTAATGCACCCGCATGTAAACCAAACAATTAACTTACCTGTTAATTTTTACATTCCTCTACAGAATGCCGTTTTCCTAGCTGTTTTTTGATTGTTTGGAAGTGGCCAGCTTGGCAACCCTAGTGGGCATGCGTACCCCTCTGATAAGAGCTCCCGTAACGATGGGACATGCATCTTACTTTCGATTCGTCATGGTGGTGACTCAAGAGGGGAGGTAGGGTGGGTACAAGGAATGTATATTTCCTATTAGGAAATAGAAAAAAAAATTCAGTGGCCCCTGGCAATTTCATGTTTCTATTAAGGATTTTGGCATCGGTATCGGCACGGACACTAGCGGTATCGGCTAACTGTTTAGTAAAATATCGGCTTTCGCGATATCTTTGCCAAAAATTGTCCGTTTCTGATGTTCTAATACACCATCTTAACCATTTTTTTGAGAGCTTTCCAATGGTGTTAATTTCAGAGCGATAGTTTCAGTCGTTCTCAAATTATTTAATAAAAACCAAAGACAGGTTCCAAAAAACGCACTTTACTGCAAGATGCTTGCTTGTAGAGCTTTGACATTCGGAATTTTTTATCAAATTTTGTTTCTGAATATGGAAGAAACATTAACTTTACTGGAAGTAATGCATTGAAGTATCGGTATCGGTGATGTAGCATCGGACCATATTGATATCGGCTGAGCCTTAGTTTCTATGAACCGTTCAGAAATAGAAACATGAAAGTCTGCCTCGCCAGTCTGCCTTGGAGAATGCCTCGCCAGTATGGTCACCTTATTTTATTGGGGATATCGAGCTCATTGAATCGGTCCAGCTGAGTTTTACTAAGTTGCTGCCTAGTCTTTTCAACATATTGTATCCTGACCGTTTAAGGATATCGTTATTCGCCCAAAATCAATTTTCGGTTGAGCACCAAATACTTGAATTTTTGACTGAATAATTACCGAATATTGAGTGAATCCCTAATGCGTACAGGGATGCAGAATATGCCAGAACGCTAGAACTATGTTCGTGGGAAATTTCAGAGAACCGTGGAAATTCACTGAAAAATGGCTTGCCTACATAGTAAAAGGTTGTTGAAATTTGAAAAATCTCCAGGAAAATTGTGTGGGAAATTTTGTCTAGTGAAAATTGTCTGCACCCCTGCACTGAAAAGATCCCGGGGGCATAATCACGAAGTCAAAGCCACAAGGATGATAATACCCCAGCAACTCCAAAATTTAAAAAAAGATTATTGCCAACTGCAGTAAGGAATGACCGCGATTCACCAAGGTGTCTTTCCCTTTCATGTAGGATATTGAAGTTGACGTCATCTATAAACTGGCTGCCATGGCCCTGGTTGACTTCCCCATTCTTTAGTGTTTAAATGTTTTAGGTAGAACTACTGCACACATCCATAATCTCCTTTTCTCCCTCCCACCACTTGCAACTGAGCAAACCAAAACGCATGAATCATCCCACTACTGATTGGTTGGGAGGGAAGAGGAATGGAAGAACTGGGACTCGGAAAGCCCAAAGGAAAACTTACAAAACAACTCAAAAACTATTTAAAAAAACATAAAATTACACAGACTTTTTTTTGCGAATAATCGAATAGGCCTATGTTCTTAATGAACAAATATACGTCAGACCCCTAATTTACACCCAGCTGATTTGAACAAGAATATCTGCTTCCTCAACTCTATAAATAGTTCGCAGGAGCCATAGAAATTGCAATAACTTGCTTGCAACAATTAAGAAGACTTAGTTCTCAGAATGGACAATGAACTGACCGGTATACCAATTCTGCGATCACATTTTAAGTTAATTAAACGAATAGAGAATGAAGTCACCTGTAAAACACTCACCTGAACTTGCCACTACAAAACAGCGATTGATCGCACCAACTTCGCTGAACACACTCTCCAGATCTTTGGATGTTGTATTCACTGGTAGATTGCTGACAAAAAGCGTGCAACCAGTTGAGTCCGAATCTGCTACTTTGATTTCAATTTCAGGCTCAATGACTTCAACTTCCGGTTCAGCATCCATTTTGGCATCACCCTCTTCATCAAGTATCACCTTAAAAAAAAAAAACCATAAAGGACGTCAAAAAGTAACTTTCCTTAACACTAGAAAGAGCACAACAAAATGTTTAGGGAGGATTCTCAGTCAAGTCACTTAGGGCCCTGTGTATACCTGTCAGCGGCGGGATTCGAACAAGCGTCCACTTGGTTTGAAGGTAGAAGTGGTACTGTTTCAGAAACTGTAACAAGTTGGGATTTTCTGTACGCTTTTCGTACCTTTTCAAAAATATCAAAGAATGATTTGTTCTCTTGAATTTTTAAATAGTTGTAATTTTCTCACATAAATGACAGCGAAGCTCTTTTAATCATTTAATGTACCACTTCTTTTTAAAAATTCTACACTAACTTTCCAAGTGTTCGGCTTTACGAGTGAACATAAAGATGCACCAATAGATAGGGCAAAAGAAATCTGCCCTTTTGGCAACATCATCATCAGAGAATGACTTCGGTTTTAGCCAACAAATGTTAAGCAACGGACATCCACAATTTTATTAAATCATTTTGTAACAGATGCGCCTGTAATGCATTTGAGCAATAAATTTCAGACTTACGGATTATGAAATCCATAATTATTTTTGACGCCATGAAAAATGTAACTTAAGTTTCACTTTACTTTCTTCAACACCAGACCACGAGATATCGGATTCGGAAGAGGATTTCTGGAATCGGCACTTCAGAACATTGGTGCACCCTCAGTTCGCTCTCGCGTGCTACAGCAGAAAGATACAATTTAAAGAATCCCAAGTCTAGTCAACAGACTGCCTGGTCTTTTAAAAATGCTTTATCGCCACCCAATCGGAAAACATCGTTAAAGTTCATACTGTGAAACTCAACGAAAACCCAGGGCTCGAAATGTCCAGAAAAAACTGTGTAGCATAATTGCGATGCAAAATAAAAATTTGTGTAGCAATCACAAAATAATGGTTAGCAGTTTTCATGAAACATATAGATTTTTCTTGGCAGGTAAAAGAGCGTTTTCGTTTTAACTGATGGTTCAACTAGAACAAGAGCATGCGATTATGTGACGTATAAATTGCATCATTTTTTTTAATACCTAAATATCGATTGCACATCGTTCAATTTCATTCTTTGCTCGTTGTACACAAATATGAAATAACCTATCCCTGAAGTAGGGATTGGAATTAAGATTTTTACGGAACACGATGTTTGTTCAATAATAAATGGGCTAGGCCTGCTACAAAAGGATTTTTTAACTTAAGTTTCTTTCACCATGATCTTGCGTCGCTAAATTGCTACGCAAATTTCGATTTTGTATCGCTAATGTCCAAAATTGTGGTGCAAACTGCGATGCGATACCGCTCATTTCGAGCCCTGAAACCATATTAAAGTCATCAAAATAACACTCTTTTTCACATTCAAGACAATCACATTGTCGGGCAAATTTTCGGCAACTCCCTGTTTATTCTTCAGGCCTCCAAAGACTTGGTTAGTCTCGGTTTCCATCGTCTGCTGTTCGTTCTGGTTGAATAAAAAAATGGCGCCTCACGTTGCTTCCAGTATTTGTAGGGCTGCATGCCTTTCTTCTGTTTTCAACAATTCCGTAGCCTACTTAGTTGCAGGTAAACTCAAAAGTTAATAAGGTGTTCCACATTCGGGTTAAATGGTCCTTGAAAGTTCATCACGAAAGCCATGAACATTCAAGGACCCTCTAACTTTTAAACAGAATAACCAAGTCTTTCAAGGCCTGAAGAACCACAAGGAGTTGTCAAAAATTTGCCAGACAATGCAAGTGTCTTGAATGTGAAAAAGAGCATTACTTCGATTGACTTCAATTTGGTTAACTTTCGTGAAGCATTAAAAGTTATCGTCGCACTTTAAATGACACTTTAATTTCGATACCGAATCAGGTTAATGAATAGATTCTAGGGCTCATCCGAAATGGGTTTTTACCAATCCCATCAGATACTGATGAAGGGTAAACCGATACCAATGTCGATACCAATACTAGTGTAATTTGGGCGTGTAAACGCCCATGGGCTTATGCAGTTAATTTGGCAAAAATAGGGGGGTGGGCTTGCCTTTAAATCAACCATTATCAATTTTCTAACCTTTCTGGACATCTATTACAGAAAATTCGAAGCTTTTGAACGATCTCTGAAAGACCAATTTTTACATCCTTTTAATTGCTGTGAAGAAGGGAGGAGGCGGCTTAGGTGAGAGATGCCCAGGTCTTGTACAGGTGCTAGGAGCTAAAGGAAGAGTCCACTATTACTACAGGGAGGGAGAAGGGGCCAGTAAACATAGCAAGCAGTACTATCTTTATTCACATCATGTAACTTTTAGGTAATTTTTTGTAGAATAACGACAATTTGAGGGGTAGGCTTTAACCCAACTATTTCATGATTTTGACTTTACAGCATTTTAGGGGGTGGGCTTTACCTTCAACTGGGCTTTTAATACACGATTTAAAAAAACATGACTTGGATAGAAATGTTATTTCCAGCAACTAAGAGCTCCAACTGCTGAGTTGATCTGCCCCCCCCCCCCCCCCCCAAAAAAGGTGTGGTAAATTTGGCTTGTAAGCCTTGGGATCTTTTCTGGCCACATTTCCTATTTTATTATTTGGTTAAAAAAAAAAGGTAATTGAGGGGTTCGACGAAAAGTCAGGTTTAATTTTCATTTCACCGGACAAGTTAAAATCAAATTGTTTGTGGCATTATGCTCAGCTTTATTGCATTAATACCGGGGCTTGAAGAAAATTGGAAAAACCATGCATCATGCAATGATTTAATTGGTAGGGAGCGAGTAGAAATTGTGAAATGGCGAGTGGTTCCTAAGGTCCTGCTTGCTGGCCAAGTGGCGACTGCTACTGGATTGACATTCGAGACGGGTGGCCCCGAATGAGCACTAGTTGCTATGCGGTTTCTTACTTTGAAGTGTTGAGTTCATGATGCAAAAATTTGAATATTTCTTCAAATAATAACCAAAACGTAATTTTCAACGGTCATTAGCACTTGTTGGTAGAAGTATCAACATTGTCTGTCTTCTTCAACCTGCTCACAAATATCTATTCAGTGTTTACATCGGTGCGTTTGTTTTTTTTGACCGCGGCACTCGAGACCACTGATCTTTATAGTCAGCTTGGTGTCGATCTCGCCACTTTGCTAGCAACTGCGTTCGTAGTTTTGGGGGATTAAGTTATGAATTGAAAGATCGGCAACCGCCATTTACAGTGGCTTATTTTCAACATCACGAAGAATCAGGAAGATTCAAGAAGAATAACACTATACCACCTTCAGGAAAATTCACCAGTTCAGCTGAAACACCAAAAGTTCCCTTGGAGTTTGAAACAAGTAGGCTACAGTAGTAGCATTTCTTACTATCTGTAAAATACTTCCGTTATCATGTTTAAATCACTTTAAGCCGTCCCCGTCCAAAATTCATAATCGCATTTTAAGCTTTTTTTTTTATTTAAAAAACTAGTTGCGTGCTGCTCCCGCATGGCACGCTGCTACGCCTTTTTGATCTCCCTTATCACTTTTGGACACGCGTGTGGTTAGACACGCGCGCGTGTTTCTCCATCCATTTTTCATTTCAACATGGTGCATAGTGCTTGCAGAAATTGTAATATCCTGGGGGGAAAATGAAATCCCTTCATATTGGCTGATTTGCAACCATACAAAGTTGACAAAGCCACACAATGTCACCTACATTTTGGCCAAGCTAATCCTTTTCACAGAATTAAGATAACTCAAGTGGTTAAAAAATTGGGAAAGAAAGTTTTGAATTAAAGGTTGAAAGTTTTTCAGAAGTGTTTTTGTTATCCTGGAAATTCTTTTAAAAAGCCTTAAAAAACGTATTTTGCTCTAGTTTGATTCCTTTATGAAAGAAAGGCATGGGCAAGTGAATGAGTCATTATCAACATTTAAAGTAAGTTTTGGTGTTTCGTAATTACCTCGATGGCAGACAGTTCATAATACCGAGGTTGACACTAAGCGAGATTTTTAAGAGTCTTAAAAATGAGTTTTTAGGGCTTTAAAAAAAAATTGGAAATATTTGGGTTTAGCATTCTGTTAACCATATTCCAGGCCTTCTTCAGCTTTTTTTTCCAGGCCACGTAATTCCAGTTTGCATTCATCGTGTGTGCCACCAACGATTCTGTACAAAGATCCATTCTTTGATAATTCCTGAGCGCCAAACGAAATCTTTGCCACAGAAATGGTTTGGGACGTAAGTTGTGCAGCGGATCAATTGAAGTAATTCTAGCAAAAAGGAAAAGCAGATAGCCAAGGATCCGTAAAACAACCACTACGCCATGCGATTTTCCGTTAAATTATAGGAATTTCCAAGAGTAGCCTAGGACTTGTGGGATCCACGCCTAGAATTTTTTTTCCAATCCAAGGACATTTCCCGATTTCCAAGGAAGAGGTACGAATCCTGTTATATCAGCTTATTGTTTACAGTACTAAACACATCATCGTTGGTGTTTAATCCTTGCCCCTTACCCCACTTTTAAGTACACAGCCTGGAAGAGTTGGAGGACTAGCTTCGCCCCCCCCCCCCTACCGCACCACCACCACCACGTACAATAAAATGATAGCCTTCTATTGTCACTCGCAAATTCTAACGCCCGATTTAGATACCAATCTGATTTTAAGGAATTAAAAAAATTAACATTACCACTAGTTACACGATACTGTGACATTCCAAGGTAAAACTTTAGATAGAATGAAGTGAGCTAGTAAGTTGAAAGAAACAAAGAACAGTCCACACCTTCGTAACCCAACTCAACCCTAATGCCATTTTGGGGCCCATTTTACTTCGTGTATAAACTATACTAACCACATCCTCCTTATTCTCTTCTTCAACCTCGTCTTCAACTTCTTCTTCAACATCTTCTTCTACTTCCTTTACAACTGTTTTCTTGGCAGTTTCTTTTACTTTAGTTTCCACACTGGTCTTAGTTTTTGACGCCATTGTTAGAGCTGTTAGAGAAGAGAACCTGCAGAGAACCGGAAAGACGTAGTTTGGTAACCCGGATTTTACCCGAATGCCGGATGTTGGAAGAGAACCCAGGAGTGACAAATCGAAAAGAAAATAGAAAAAAAAATTGCAGCAAGGCTAGTTTAGCTTGCCATCTAGTGACAAAATTGTAATGCTGGATGTAGCAAAACAAACTAAAAAAAATACCACAGCAATGTTACCTTTTATCAGCAGGAACGCTACCGCCGCCGGGTACTAAAAGTGGGGCAAGGGGTAATCGCTCTCAAGGTATCTTGATTATCTTCTCTACACTCGCTCTGATAATCGTCTAACTGGAAAATCACCTCATTGGAAAAACGTATCTTATTGGACGATTTCCCAGTCGTCCGATGCCCCCTAATACCAAAGGCAAAATTTTGCTTTTGCTAAAAGTGAGGGCGCCGAGAGGAAGAAATGTCTGCGGCTTACGAGAGGTGTGTGCCGCCAAGCCACGCCGCCGCCACTGTCTATTAGGCAGCGTTCACAAATTACGAAACGCTTGGAAGGGCAGTGAGTGTTGAGCTAATGTGTTATCATTTGTTACGATGGGGGAGGAGGAAGTATGCCGAAGTGTTACATAACACATTTATTCTGGCTAAATTGTTTTTTTGCTAAATTTTTCACGACATTCTCTTAGCTATTTGTTTTTCTTTTGTTTACAACTTGAAATTTTTATTCTTCAATATCATTGGTAATTATGCCTCTAGGCACAGCTTATAAAATCGAATTCATCCCCAAAAATTTATGCAATTGATGGAGGGGATAGGGGGAAGAAACTATTAAGTATTTTCAGGTGGGGGTTATTTATCAACCGGGGAGGGGGAGGATGGATGGCGGATTGTCGTTATAAATATAAAAAAAAATCTTAACTCCCCCTTTGGTGTTGGTGAATTTTTTGTCCTGCCTGAAATTCTATTAAAATTTTCAATTTCATGAAATGAATGTACGAAAGGTATTAGGGCTACTTTAATAAGTTGTGTCAAAAAAATTGTGCCTCTCCCCCCCTTCATATAAAATTTTCATGACCCCTTCATTTTCGCCCCCCCCCCCCCCCATTGATAAAAAAAATGAACGGTCTCTAAACTGTTGTTACAATGGGGTTACACAGTTCCCCCAAAATTGGTTGCCATCTGAGAACAACATCCTTTACACACTTGGAAGTTGTTTCGCTTTGACTCCTCCAGGACTATTAGTATTCGTTTGAATCCCTGCTGAGTTACCGGTAAGGGTACGAAGAGATCTACGAAAAATCTTCCAAGGGGTATTGGGAGGATCAGTTTTCTTCAGGAGCCCAGCAGGATTTGAAGTGTCAGGTTTGCATTTCTGACGAACTTCATTTTTGCATACAAACTCGACAGAGTTCAACCTTTGAAGGAGATCTACACAAGAAATTCTTATCCAGAAATATACGTCTTAACCTAAACTTCTTTCGCTTACATTAATAAGAATAACAAAAAAATCACCTGCTTCGTGCTTTCGGAATTCAAATGTGACCACTTCTACGGATGACTACTACAACTCTGCCAAGCTTAGAGACTCATTGTCACAACAGAAAATTGTAATGCTGTGATACTGTTAAACTTTACAGCTTGATTCCAGGTTCACGAGGATGTACAAAATTTTCACTTTATAATTACGTAGGCATGGCCTGTTTGTTTCTTTAAAAGAAATGGCGTTGTGCAGTTACACACTACATGACGCTAGATGATGCTATATTCTGCATACTTTAATTCGGTGACAACCAGCCTTTAATGTGCATTTTGCTTCTATTCAAAAGCACTATACTTCCCGCCAAACCATGGTGAAGACAACGAACACATTCATATCAACACTTCCGAAGTCCTGCTCAACTCAAAAGAAGACTTCTTGTGGGCCTGATGAACTTTGCACCCATTTTTTTGAGAAAAAAAATGTGTACAATTAAGTCACCTTCTTTCTACTATTTTTAATATTTCCATCTGTCCCTGCATCTTTCCCCAACTTTGGGTATATCTTAACGTTACCTGCATTCCTCATGGTGGTACGGCCCACTCCATCAATAAATAGCATCCTATTAACCTACCCTCTGAACCTTCCAAATTCCTCGAGTGTACACTTTATCTTCCTCACAGCATGGATTTGTCACTGGCAGATTCTGCCTCACCAATTTACATAACACATATGAACACATTACCAGTCTCACTGACCCCGGCATCCCCTGCGATATTATCTACTTAAGATTTTTTGAAAGCCTTTGACACTGTTTCTCACACCAAACCTGTTGTTAAGTTATTGGAATTTGGCTTGAATCGTTTCACTGTCACCTTGGATGCAGAAGGCATAGGGTTTCCCTCCAGGGATCTACCACTCCTTGGTTGCCAGTTACTTCAGGAGTTCTCCAGGGGTCACTCCTTGGTCTGCTCCTATTTAATATTTTTATGTGAGATCTTCTGCCGATTTTGCATGCTTTAAATAAATTTCAAGCTGATGACGTGAAGCTGTTTGGTCCTTTTCTTTCTCCAGAACTCTGCAAGTTGACATCACTGTTGTTCAGGTTTGGGAAACCGATAACTACTTCACGTTCACATCAACCTTGACAAAAGTGCTGAGCTCCACTTTGGACTCATAATCTTTGCTTCTCCTGCTTCGTACAAGGGAAAACCTTACTCACCAAGACTAGTCACCTAGACCTCGGCATTGTCATTGAACCGACTTTGAAGGTTCACTTACATACTAACCACATTACTGCCAAGGTCTTCACGAAGTCACATTTCATTCTTAAAAGGTTTAAAAAATGTACTCCTAGCCTCTTTACTGTGCTTTACAGCACCTTCATTCGTGTTCAACTTGAGTACTGCTCACAGATTTCCCGCCCTTGCTACGAGTTTGCTTTGAATTGTAGGGAATCTTGCCAGAGTCGTCTTTCAGCGTGGTGTCACCCTGTGTGTCATCTTCTTATTCTGGTCGTCTGCTGCACCTTAAACTTCCAACTGTTAAAGAAAAAGCCTCCAGGAGAGACTTTGTGCTTACCAGCAGCTTCTGCATCGTCAACTTGAGATTAACTATTCCCCTTTTTTGAACAGGTCTCTCACCCAACCTCTTTAAACACCTGACAACACTCCAAACTAAACATTCGTCGCACTAAACATTTTCATATTCAGAGGGTTATTGCACCGTGGAACTTCTTACTAGAGCACATTGTCTCCGCCCCTTCACTCCACTATTTCAACTCCCACCTTAATACTCTTTAACCTCATTAGCCCTTGACTCTGTGCCGTCTTTGCAGTATTACTATTAACATTTGCCAACATCCTTCAAAAAGTAAAAAATTATTTTGCAGGCGAAGTCGTAAGATCACAGAAATGCGTTCCCTGATAGAACAGAAGGCCTACAGCAGTCATACACACGAAGCACAACATAATTTTCGGCAATATTTTCTTGTCTCGTTCACAATTAAAAGAGTAAAAAGCACGAAAACAGCTGGAACAGCCTCAAGTTACCCAACGACGTGTCACCATCTTGTCATTCTAAGATGGTGACACTTTTTTGGGCAACTTGAGGTTGTTCCAGCTGTTTTAGTGTTTTTCACTCTTTTAATTGTGAACAAGACCAGTGCCGTACCTTCCAGTGCTGCTGCAGGGGGGCCCCCACTGGAAGAACGGTAGAGGGGCACCCACACACAAATAAAAAAAAACGAAAGCAAGCAAGGACGAAAGAGAAAAGGTAAGAGGAAGAGAAAATAATCGAGATAAATAATCAATTTTACAGCTTTATTGCATCTCGGTTACTGTAGCTTGCATCCAGGGGTTGCCACTTCGTTTCCTATGTTTCTTCACCTAAGTCATAAATCGCGTCCACACTTGGCCCCGTCTTTCAAAACCGGCAGAAAAAAAAAGAGAAAACCTGATACCCGTCTTTCCATACCTCGTCCACATGGACCTCAACATCGTGGCTAGGGGGCCCGTACTTCAAATACTTTTTCTCTCGCTAAAACATTTTCGGCATTGTAATTGGTCCTTCCCCCCACCCCTCCACGTGTTATCCAATATCCATTTATCTCGCTATTGTTTATCTCCCCTTCCCTCCACGTGTCATCTTTTTATTTTGCTATTTGTTTATCACGCTTATGCCATGATAAAACGTTTCCCTAAAGCCTGTGCACTGACTGCTTCTGTGGTGTCGTTATTTGTGGCACCACAATGGCCGCTTCAAAATAGGTTCCCGTTTGTCAACCCTCCAGTTTGCAATAACTACTCTACTAGGTTAGATGCATCATATTGTATTTTATTGTACACCATACAATGTCACCTGTCACATGTCTTGATCACATGACTTATAATTGTTTTATAACCCCTGCTTACAGGAAGTAAAGGTTGTCTCTTCAGTGGTAGCTTACACCCTGGTTGTTGGTACCCACACAAGTGTAGGACTACATTCCTACATACACTACAACTTCCATACTTGAAACACAGGGTCGGCATCTAAATTCCCACTTTCGACCAAGAAGTGAATCCCTGAGCCCGACCTACTGTGGGCGATTCAAACTTGGGCCCAGGATTTTCATTCAAGGGTGGATGGGGTTAACTTACGAAGCAGTGTGGCACAAGACCAGTTATCAGGAAAATCGTCACGCAAGGAAACTTAACTAGAAGAAATAATTGGCATTTCCGCAGAAAAGAAAGCAAGGTGGGTTGTATTTGTGTAACATATGGCCTCATGAGGTGTTAGTTTGGGGCTACTTTACTGGCTACCATACTTGAAATAAAGAATTTTTTTTTTAATTATCTGTATTATTAATACCATAAGCGAGAGAGGACTATTGATTGCATCAGCTGCAGGATTGCTGCAGTTCCCTTAATGCTTTCCCTCCTCCTTCCTTTTTTCCCTCACTCCTGACCGCATGGGTCAGGCCCATTAAATCTTTCACACTTAATGCTATGAAGCCTAATGAGATGGGGTAAGAGGGAAGTATGATGGTGGAGGGGGAGGGAGGCACTTGGTACACCATTTACCAAGTACATGACGTCCTTGCGACGGGTTAACTGCTATTATATATATACATTTTCGTATGTGTGTGGTGGCATCGAGTGGTGGAGAAGGAGAGGGGGACCCGCAATAATTTCTTGCACCGGGGCCCACACCAACTAAGTTACGCCACAGAACAAGACAAGAAAATATTGCCAAAAATTAAATTGTGCTTCGTGTGTATGACTGTAACTTGTAGGCCTTCTGTTCCATCAGGGAACGTATTTTTATTATCAACATCCTTCCTCATGCCAACCCACCCAATCAACTTTTGAAACTTTTTGAGAGTTGTAAACACTTCAAAATGGTGTCCCAGCATTGAGAAAACAGCAGCAATCGCGCAATGACGTAGTGTTTTTGATTAAAAAAGCTTTACAATGGATGTATTGCCCCTAAATTAATTTGGTCCATTTATTTTGAAACTTTACGAAAAATCTTTTCCTAAATTTTTAGAAAAAAAAATCAGGAAATTACTCAATATTTAGAATTTTTTTAGAATTTCCTAATGTTTCCTTTATTTTACAAAAAAAATTTTAGGTCAAAAATTGAGGAAATTAATGAAAAATATTTTTTGTGGGGGGGGGGCAAGGTATCCGATGGACAAATTGCCATGACCAAGAGTATGTTGCGTTGTTGGTGATGATCAAGGCGGAATAATTAAAGGAGAGTACTCGTCCAGCACGAGAGGAATTGAAAAAGATAAATTCTTTGGGGCCAGGATGATTACCTTGCGTTTGGGTGTAGGCGATTTTCTCAGAGTATTCATTGCCATGCCCGGAAAATATGTTGATGACCGTCGCGGAGGCCACCTCAGGCCGCTTTTGGCCTTAACAGGTATGTCCCCTTTGTGCCGTGAACAGCAGATTTTCGTGCCCATGAACATTGTTGTTGACATGTGACTGAAATCCGCTTTCCTGTTCATTAGTATTCATTCATTTTGCAACTGCAAATTGGATATGCTCCAGACTTCGCCCATCTGTAACAAAACACAATAATCATAGTTGCTTGACTTAGACGTTATTTTACTGGGAACCCAGTGCTGTTTAGCATTGGGCCGGTTATCTGTGCAATACACAAGGTCACAACTTGATAGGTATGTTCGCATTTATGCAAAGTTTACTTTAGGTGCCGTTCCAGATTTTTACTAGTAGTGTCTTCAGTGGATGGGAACATTAGTGATTATTTCGTTCTTACCTGCCGTTTCAGAAAAGTTTTCAAAGTTATTATTTGTGCTGTCGAATGAGGAGACTGCCTAGCTTTGCATGAGGAAATTAACCAGTGCTTTACCAATAGTTAACCAATGGGAAATACTAGCTTTTCGGCTACGTTTCAAGGATTTTGCACTGTTTTACTGCAACACCGTTCTTCATTGGCTCGTAAGGCATTCTAGTTATATGCCTATTACCGCATTCTTTCAGAAAAGTTTCAAGTTCCGTGCTAATCAACTGTGGCCCATTGCTCGTGTCTTGCAATAACCATAGGTTGAGAATAAATTCCTAGTATTTTGGTAGCGGCACTGCTTGTAGTGGTTTTCATGACATTCGCAAACAGGTATTTAGAATGTGCGTCCATGACAACTAAAAATATTTTGCTGTGGAACGGCCCGCAAAAAAAATCAATGTCCATGCGAGACCAAATGCTCACTGGTCTCTCCCAAATGTGTTTCTTCCCTGAAATGCCAGCATCCCTATTAACCTGACAGCGCTCACAATTATTCACCAGGTTCTCGAGGTTGCTATTTATTTTGGGCCACCAGACGCGAGAGCGAGCAAGCTCCTTGATACAAACAACTCCACAGTGGCCACAATGCAGCTTCTGTAGCACTTGCCGCTGTAATTTACTAAGAACGATCAATCGATGACCCCAAAAAATAACATTCCCGTCAAGCAATAATTCCTGCTTTCTGATGAAATAAGGTCTCAAATCCTCGTTTTCATTTTTTTGTCAGGTCAACAGTCATTTGTGTATCGACAGACTGTTTCCAATAGTCTATGTTTCCAAGTATGCTTTTCAAGTTGGTGAGACAGAATTTGAAACGATTCAAACGTTTCTAAATTCATACGCACCAACCAGGCGATTGCTTGGACGAAGGTTCGTAATGCGTCGGCATCTGAGACAAGAAATCTGCCATGAGGTTTTCCTTGCCAGGGATGTGTTGGAGTTCGAAATCATACCCATAAGAAATAAATAAAGCCCAATGTTGAATATGTGCGGCCGCATTACGGGAATCGAAACCTTACTCCCAAACACCCACGGCAAAGCCTTTTGGTCTGTTTGCAGTAACCAAGTTTCGTCCAAACAAATACTGGTGGAAGCATTTCACCCCGAACACTCTAGATAAGGCTTCACTATCGAACTAGCATTAGCATTAGCCTTAGCATTTTGGATAGCTGCTGAGCACTGGTAGTTCTTAATAAACACGGCCGCCGTTTAGAAAAAAAAACATTAGAGCTCGTATCCCCATACTCGCAGTCCTGAAGGTACACGAATAAAAATGGATTAGAGTACACTCGAACGCAATGAATTATAATTTGAATTCCAATTCGCAAAACGTAAACCTACAAACACACACAAAATAGATTACATAAACAGCAAAATGCTACAAAATTGAAAGATAAAACTGCATACTCAAAATGAACACAAATTATAGTTCAAATTATAGTTTGTTGCGTTCGAGTGAACTCTAATCTGTTTTTATTCGTGTACCTTCAGGGCTGTGAGTATGGGGATACGAGCTCTAATTTTTTTTTCCTAAACGGCGAAGCCGATTTTTGCTCAGTTAATCCATATCCAAGCCGTTTTTTTGGAGACAGGAGTTTCTTAAAGTAGTCAGCATGGTTGCCAGATGGGGTACGAATTTGCCATTCTGACTCATAAAGCCCAAGCATGTCTTTAATTCTTGAATATTCGTAAGCTTAGGAGTTAGCTTAACTGCGTCCAAAACTTCCAGTCGTTTTGAAAATCCGTTTTTATCTAGTCAGAATCCCATATAGTTTATCTTTGATCGGCAAAGCTTACGTTTGCGTTTCTTTAATTTGATACCTCTTGACTGCAATGCTTTTTCACAAACTGCAAAAAGTGTTTCATGTTCTTAGGTTTTTCCAACAGCCAGAATATCGTCAATAAAAGGATTGTCCTAGGAATGTCCCTAAGCAAACATTCTATTCGGTTTTGGAAAATGCCACGGACACTCGCGAGGCCAAATGGAAGCTTTTGGCATGGGAATAAGCCCTTGCAGGCGTTCATGGTTAATGGGGCTTTAGCTTCGTTAGCTAATTCTATCTGCAGAAAAGCGTTCCTCAAATCAATAATATAAAAGGTGTATCAGCTAGTAAGTTTGCTAAACAAATGTTCTGCTCTTGGTACAAGATAGTATGCTACCTCTAATTGTGGATTAACTGTGCCGGAATAGTCCCCAATGATACAAACATCGCCATTAGATTTAAACACAAGAATGATGGGGGTAGCACAAGCACAACAATCTACAGGTTTCAGAATACCCTCCTCTACAAGTAGGTCAAATTTAGCTTCAACTTTCTCCCTTACAGCTAAGGTTTTAACTTAATGCTTCCTTTGAATTCCTTAAAGGTGCGTAAACCAGGAGAAAAAATGATACAAAGTTAACTTCTTTAATCATCTAATGTGTCCAAATTATTTACAGAAACAGCTTAAAATTGATTAATAGTCCTAGGTCTAAGCAAAAAAAAAACTGCACTTTGTGAGGATAACACCATCTCCGGTGTACTTCATGTCTACACCCATGATAAACTTTTAGGAAGAGGTGCCCCCTGAAACCTGTCCAAAAACCAACATAACGGCCATTTTGTTTTTAAAATGGCCACTGTAGAATACATGCTAATGTATGTAAGTTTAGTGCCGAATTCTGGGTTTTAAGTTGTACCGAATTCAAAAAAAAATCTCTAAATAATTGCCAGGACTCTACACAATGAAATATCCAAAATGGCGGCCAAAATTGGGCAAAATTCAAGTGTTTTTCATAATTTTAAAATATACTGATCTAGGCAGATTTGAATTATTCCTCAAAAAGGTGAGTTCATTTACAATGACTAGTAACTAGCAAACACCA